>SEYY01009680.1:0-10000 GCA_009176605.1 Armadillidium nasatum | reverse complement strand
CATAATGATAATGCCATATGAGTATAGCTTTTAAACTAGCCAATGATGGAAAAAGAATGCCCTATGACGTCAGAAGGGCCTGAATAGAAGGAGTTTGAAATAAGAGCTTGGGGAGAAGAGCGTCCGCTTAAGACACGGAGAGACGAGTTCTCTCTGTTGTCGAGTTCTACATTAAATAATAATTATCCGTTAATTGTTTGATCAATTAATAGTGTCCATTACCATAAGATATTGCAAGTTATCAGAGTTAATTGTGTTATAACCATTTTAAATAACAACCTATTGATCATTTGTTTTGTTGTGACATTTACCATATTGAAATTCCATCTTTAATAAAGTTAATAAGGATTAATTGGTTTGGTATTAATTAATTACCTACTAATTAGAGCAGTGGTGACATTCCAGAGTGACTTAATTAGAGCACCGTTCCCTTCGATAAAAGTAAGAAATTAATTAAGAAAATAGAAAAATTCTACATAAAAACAAGAAAAAGATCACGACAAACAGGTCAACAAAAATTGCTTTAAAGTGAAGTTCGAACACAAGGAGGGTGTAAAGCGATACGTTCCACTTCCCAAAAAGGATACGAATAAGAGGTTTTGGGACAAAGGAGACGAAGAAAAGGGAGGCAGGCAAAAATGATCCGTAAGAACAGTCAAAAGCATCTGTTTAACCGACAAAAGGAAAACAAAAACAAAAATAGAAAAGGACGCGCTAGTTTCTCAAGAAGAAGAGAGAGTGAAACTTGTAAAATTCGGAGGGTATTTTGGGGGAAGGCGAGCTTCACTCGGAAACCCCCAAAATCTAGGAAAGAAGAAAACGAAACGTCGGCCTCGAAGTACGCACCAGCTAGTGAGGAAAAAAGGCATACAACGAAAAAAAAATAGAAGGAGGAAAATAAAGCGGATAAAGAAGAATAGTTTTAGTGAATTAGAAAAAAAAATAAAAAAAAAAAATAAAAAAAAATAAATATTTTTTTTTTTTTTTTTTTTTTTTTTTTTTTTTTTATTAATTTAATATAATATAATAATAATAATAATAATAATAATAATAATAATAATAATAATAATAATAATAATAATAATAATAATAATAATAATAATAATGGTAATAATAATAAAAATAATAATAAAGTGATGATAATAATAATTATAATAGTGACAATTACAGTGATAAAAATGATAAGGAAGCTTAATGATAATAATAATGATAATAAGCAAATGTGATGGTAATTAGAATTTAAAAGGATCTCTTGGAACTTATAAAATTTGGTGTTAAAAAAAAAAAAAAAAAAATATACAGAAATAAAATAAATAAGTGCTAAACTTGATGCGTCCAGAAACCACCAGTGAGGCTATTGCGAGTAGCTGGTAACTGCGCGAGGCATTTTCAGGCATTGCCGATTTTGAAAAAAAAAAAAAAAAAAAAAAAAAGAGAGAAAAGGGAAAAAGGGATTTCAGGTTTTAATATTCAAAATGTATTGTTTTTCCTATGAAATCGTCCTAGAGCTGCAGCGACACCTAGGTGTAAGAGGTTGTAAATAAGCTAAGAAAAAAAAAGAAAGAAAAAAAAAAGCGAGAGCTGATAGAAAGCCGCTTACCAGTGAATTTGCAACAAAAGAACTCTTGCAACACCAGGGTTTCAAGAGAAAAGGTAATACGACGAATAAAATGGAATACTGGAGCCCCAATCAATCCGAATTAATCTACAAAAGAAGCAAGAAAAAAAAAAAAAAAAAAAAAAAAAAAAAAAAAAACAGCGCAGAAGAAAGTAAAAGTAAAGACATTTATTGGCTTTTATTCTTGTAATTTGGAGGTAACACATTGTTTACAATTTAAGAATTATAAAAATGGAAGTCTAAATAAAATGTTGCAAACAGCAGAAGTATACCAGAATTATAATTACCGAGAGATACAAGATAAAATTTTCCAATACAATTACAGCCTTGGAAAATTTAGGGGGGGTGAAACCGACTTGTAATGGGGTTGGCACAACTCCGCTCCCCCCCCTCCTGTTAATAAAGAATATTTGTATAATTGGCATTCCCGTTTCAAAGTTATTTTATGTATGGCAGGTCTTTATGTAAATTTTATCTATTGTTTTAATAAACCTTAATGGAGATAGTACTTTTGTTACTACATAATTAATTAAGGAATCTCAAAGAATAGTTTAATGATGCATAATGATAATGCCATATGAGTATAGCTTTTAAACTAGCCAATGATCAAAAAGAATGCCCTATGACGTCAGAAGGCCTGAATAGAAGGAGTTTGAAATAAGAGCTGGGCAGAAGAGCGTCCGCTTAAGACACGGAGAGACGAGTTCTCTCTGTTGTCGAGTTCTACATTAAATAATAATTATCCGTTAATTGTTTGATCAATTAATAGTGTCCATTACCATAAGATATTGCAAGTTATCAGAGTTTAATTGTGTTATAACCATTTTAAATAACAACCTATTGATCATTTGTTTGTTGTGACATTTACCTATTGAAATTCCATCTTTAATAAAGTTAATAAGGATTAATTGGTTTGGTATTAATTAATTACCTACTAATTAGAGCAGTGGTGACATATATATATATTCCCTTCGATAAAATAAGAAATTAATTAAGAAAATAGAAAAAACATAAAAACAAGAAAAAGATCACGACAAACAGGTCAACAAAAATTGCTTTAAAGTGAAGTTCGAACACAAGGAGGGTGTAAAGCGATACGTTCCACTTCCCAAAAAGGATACGATTAAGAGGTTTTGGGACAAAGGAGACGAAGAAAAGGGAGGCAGGCAAAAATGATCCGTAAGAACAGTCAAAAGCATCTGTTTAACCGACAAAAGGAAAACAAAAACAAAAATAGAAAAGGACGCGCTAGTTTCTCAAGAAGAAGAGAGAGTGAAATTGTAAAATTCGGAGGGTATTTTGGGGGAAGGCGAGCTTCACTCGGAAACCCCCAAAATCTAGGAAAGAAGAAAACGAAACGTCGGCCTCGAAGTACGCACCAGCTAGTGAGGAAAAAAGGCATACAACGAAAAAAAAAATAGAAGGAGGAAAATAAAGCGGATAAAGAAGAATAGTTTTAGTGAATAAGAAAAAATAAAAAAAAAATAAAAAAAAAATAAAAAAAAAATAAATAAAATTGTTTTTGTTTTGTTAAAGATGGGCAGAGTGAATATTAATATTAATAAGATTAATAATAATAATAAATGTATATAATAATAATAATAATAATAATAATAATAATAATAATAATAAATATAATAATAATAATAATAATAATAATAATAGTAATAATAATGATAATGGTAATAATGATAAATAATAATAATAGTGATGATAATAATAATTATAATAGTGACAATTACAGTGATAAAAATGATAAGGAAGCTTAATGATAATAATAATGATAATAAGCAAATGTGATGGTAATTAGAATTTAAGAGGATCTCTTGGAACTTATAAAATTTGGTGTTAAAAAAGAAAAAAAAAAAAAAATTTTCAGAAATAAAATAAATAAGTGCTAAGCTTGATGCGTACAGAAACCACCAGTGAGGCTATTGCGAGTAGCTGGTAACTGCGCGAGGCATTTTCAGGCATTGCCGATTTTGAAAAAAAAAAAAAAAAAAAAAAAGAGAGAAAAGGGAAAAAGGGATTTCAGGTTTTAATATTCAAAATGTATTGTTTTTCTTATGAAATCGTCCTAGAGCTGCAGCGACACCTAGGTGTAAGAGGTTGTAAATAAGCTAAGAAAAAAAAAGCGAGAGCTGATAGAAAGCCGCTTACCAGTGAATTTGCAACAAAAGAACTCTTGCAACACCAGGGTTTCAAGAGAAAAGGTAACGACGAATAAATGGAATACTGGAGTCCCAATCAATCCGAATTAATCTACAAAGAAACAAGAAAAAAAAAAGGAAAAAAAAAAAAAAAATTGTTTTAATAAACCTTAACGGAGATAGTACTTTTTTTTACTACATAATGAATTAAGGAACCTCAAAGAATAGTTTAATGATGCATAATGATAATGCCATATGAGTATAGCTTTTAAACTAGCCAATGATCAAAAAGAATGCCCAATGACGTCAGAAGGCCTGAATAGAAGGAGTTTGAAATAAGAGCTGGGGAGAAGAGCGTCCGCTTAAGACACGGAGAGACGAGTTCTCTCTGTTGTCGAGTTCTACATTAAATAATAATTATCCGTTAATTGTTTGATCAATTAATAGTGTCCATTACCATAAGATATTGCAAGTTATCAGAGTTAATTGTGTTATAACCATTTTAAATAACAACCTATTGATCATTTGTTTGTTGTGACATTTACCTATTGAAATTCCATCTTTAATAAAGTAATACGGATTAATTGGTTTGGTATTAATTAATTACCTACTAATTAGAGCATATATATATATATATATATATATATATATATATATATATATATATATATATATATATATATATATATATATATATATATATATTGGAATCTAAATGAAACCCAACAGAATTATGGGAAAAACATACTTCATTCAAAAATTAAAAACCAACAAGTCCTGATCATCGCATTTGATGCTGTAATAGCTAATAAAACTTTGAAAAATGGAAAACGGAAGTTTTCCAGATTTATCAGCAAAAAGCATGTAAGAATGAGCATTGCAGTTAAGACTGGGGTAAGAGGGAGTTGGACAGGTAAGATGAAAGTGTGTAGAAAGACAAGTTACACGAATTGTCCTAAATGGAGGAACTACTCGATTAGAAAGCTTAGAAGAGCAGCGTCGGTTGTAATACGGGCTGTAGAGTTGAAGTCGGATTGAGAGTCAGAGTTGGTGTCGTGAAGCTGAAGCAAAAAAAAATATTTTTGGGGATGTAGCCATACAATCGGACCGGAAGAAAAAAAAGTTTTTAAAAACATTTTTCACATTTGTAAATTTTTGATGATAAAGGGTTCGGAATCACAACTGGAACCAGAGTTGCAGTCGAATACTTGTTTGTAACCTGTAGAAGTGAGATAATGAGATTATAAAGAATGTAATGCAAAAGTTCGTGAAGAGGGAAATAGGAGAGAATGAGTGAAATTTTGCATTTTAATGATTCAAGATGAAGATTGGAAAAAAAAATTATTCAGTATGTTTATTGGGTTTATCTGCCAAGATCTTGGATAAGAGTAGGAATTAAACTCGCTCTTCAAATCACGGATAGAGAATTAATTAATTGGCAGAAGAGTTCATCAGCTGTAACTTCAGAACCAAAGATAATTAAGCCTTGGCAGTGATGAACATTAAAATTACGCAGAACGGTGAAGTAATCAGCTCAAATATTAAACATTCGACAAACGAATAGTTTATAACCAATAAGAGATAGGAAATATAAATAATCAGAGAATTTTGAAGTAAAATAGCAAGAGAACCAAAGTCATGAGATAGGATATGATTTGTACTCCACATTAGTACTACGAGAACAGACGAGAGCTTGTACGCCTACACACTTTGAATGAAAATTGAAAATAGAGAAGAGTAAGCTACCGTTGTAATAAAACAACAAGTTTCGGTTTTAAATAAGAGAGGTCTAGAAGAAAGGAGATGAGTGTATTCAAGTGAAGTGAAAATTAGAACAGGGATCGCTAATGTTGTTTCAGTTTATTGAGAAAGAATACTTTACATCAGAAACCAGTCCCCCTACCTCATTATAAGGGATACAAATTTACAAGTGAGAAGGGGAAACAGGGGAAACAATGATAAGTAATCTTTGGGTGTCATTCCCCAGCACTTCGGCATGTACAAAATTACATAATTTTACGCGATTATTAAAAATTATAAAACAGAGTTCGTTATTGCTTTAAGGTGTACTACTTTAAATGCTCTTCTTGTACGATTGAAAGTACGCTAAAAATAAGTTTTGTGAAAAGTAAAGAACAAAATTAATGAACCACTGAACAATGAAATTTAGAGGAATGTTCATTCACGGATCGGAAGACGCAATCCTCCCTACATTAAAAATTATATACGAGTGTATATATATATATATTAGGGATGGAGTGAGGTATCGGTATCGGCATCGAGCTTTCAGGTATCGGTGAATTTTTAGGTATCGGTATCGGTAAATATTTTGGTATTGCTCCATCTCTAATATATATATATGGGTCATTCCAAGTCACTTCAACCAAAATTTGGCAATTTTTTCTGTGACCCCTTTCGATTTTTATGAAAAATGGCACACTAACAGATCTTGTTGAGAAAATATGAATGGCGTTTATTGCAGGTCTCTAGCTCATATGGTTCAGAAGATATGACCTTTGAAACTTTGGTCAAAAATGTCAATTTTCAGAGAGTAGTCCGAGGTCAAAATACAATATCTCGGCTTCTATGGCACTTAGAAGCATCGTGTAAAGACCATTTAAAAGATCTTGAATAGCGGTACAACATTTATTTAGATGACTTTGACCTCGGAGGTCAAATAAAAAATTTGACCTATTGTGACCTTGACCTTGACCTTGAAAAAAAACCTCCTCTTCGATTTTTTTTCAAACTTTGCTGAATTATTGTTATATATGTATATTTTAATTTTTTTAATGAATTATTTTTGGTTTTGGCTTGGTTTAGAAAATATAAGCAATTTAATAAGTACAAATATCACATTTTTCACTTTTTTGCGATTTTTATCTCATTCAATGTATAGTTCCAACATTTCCATTTCTCTTTCTCTCTCATATATATATATATATATATATATATATATATATATATATATATATATATATATATATATATATATATATATATATATATATATATATATATATTGTAAGGGGCTGGCTGCTGCCGAGTATATTTTTCTCGTTTCAGATTGCATGGGGTATTCTCTGAGGAATATAGTCTTACCTGCTTGTTGCTTTGCTGTTATGCTGTTTGATTTTGACTGTGCTTGGGATCCACAATATTAATGTGCATGTGCCATGTCCTAGACTGGAGAGCGTGAAGGGAGATTGATGTTAACGTGTTTATTTGTTTAGATACGTTAATGTTATTCTTCCATGTTAAATTTATTTTTTATTATTATTATTTATTGAGTGCACTTGTGCTAATGAAAAGTCTTATGAGCTATTGTTCCCATTTCGGGCAATAATTAAAAACAGGTTATTCTTATTCAAACAGGTTGTTATTTTCAAGAAGGCATATTACTCTTTCAAGAGTAGGTTATATTCTTTGTGTTTTTATTATTATTATTAATTCATTATATATATTTTTAGATCATTTAAACTGAGGTGAGGCACTGGGGTAATTATTTATAATTCTCACAGGTGCCGGTCTAGGGCCTTATTGCCTAGTGCTAATCTGGAGTTATAATCTCTATACCTATCAGGTAGAAAATATAGACAAGAGACCTTAATGGTTTATGAGATTATCATATATTTTTTTTTATATAAAATTTTAATATTTAATATTCACTTTGGGAAAAGAAAATATGTCAGTAGTGTGATAAATTTCACAGTAAAACGTTTTCCACTTTCAAATCTTTGGTTGTTTTAAGCCATTACTCTTTTTTTCTTTATTTTGTGTATATAAAGAGGCTATCTTGTGTACTGTGAACTATAGATAATTTTATGTGAACATTGTAAGTGTAAGATCATATATATATATATATATATATATATATATATATATATATATATATATATATATATATATATATATTATATATATATATATATAATTCCCCATGCAATCTGAAACGAGAAAAATATACTCGGCAGCAGCCAGCCCCTATATATATATATATATATATATATATATATATATATATATATATATATATATATATATATATATATATATATATATATATATATATATATATATATATATATATATATATATATATATATATATATATATATATAATATATATATATATTATAATATGAGAGAGAAAGAGAAATGGAAATGTTGGAACTATACATTGAATGAGATAAAAATCGCAAAAAAGTGAAAAATGTGATATTTGTACTTATTAAATTGCTTATATTTTCTAAACCAAGCCAAAACCAAAAATAATTCATTAAAAAAATTAAAATATACATATATAACAATAATTCAGCAAAGTTTGAAAAAAATCGAAGAGGAGGTTTTTTTTCAAGGTCAAGGTCAAGGTCACAATAGGTCAAATTTTTTATTTGACCTCCGAGGTCAAAATCATCTAAATAAATGTTGTACCGCTATTCAAGATCTTTTAAATGGTCTTTACACGATGCTTCTAAGTGCCATAGAAGCCGAGATATTTGTATTTTGACCTCGGACTACTCTCTGAAAATTGACATTTTTGACCAAAGTTTCAAAGGTCATATTTTCTGAACCGTATGAGCTAGAGACCTGCAATAAACGCCATTCATATTTTCTCAACAAGATCTATTAGTGTGCCACTTTTTATACAAATCGAAAGGGGTCAGGGTTTTTTGTCGTGTTGAAGTGACTTGGAATGACCCATATATATATATATATATATATATATATATATATATATATATATATATATATATATATATATATATATATATATATATATATATATATATATATATATAATGGTAATAAATTTACCTATCACTGCTAAGCAATTCAGAACGAGAGTTTTATTAAAGTTTTATTACTTGTGATGACTTTGAAGTTTAAAAAATTTTTTAAATTTACGATGAGTTGAGGTAAAAAAAGAAAAGAGAGAAAGAGAAACATCTCTTGATTCGACAAAAAAAAAAGTACACTTTAATCGAGTAAGTACCAGAAGGGTCCATTTCCTTATTAACATTATATATATATATATATATATATATATATATATATATATATATATATATATATATATATATATATATATATATATATATAATATATATATATATATATTATATATATATTATATATATAATATAATATATATAATATATATATATATATATTATATATATATATATATATATATATATTATATATATATATTATATATATTAATATATATATATATATAAGCGTATCTTCTGGCACTTTGATCGGGCTGACTGGGGCTTTGCGTTGCTTCTACGCTAACTATTCCTGGAGTGACTGCTTTGTCTCTGGAGACGCTTCGGTCTCTGCCGATAAGGTGGGGGCCGTAATCGTTGATGGGATGAACAGGTTCATTCCTTCTTCAACTAAATCCTTCTCTCCTCAAAATCCATGGTTCCATCGTGCTTGTTCTCTAGTGCCATTCAGGCTAGAGACATTGCGTATCGACAGTGGAAAAATTCTCCTTCTCCTATCACTCCAGCTAATTTTCATTCAGATCGGAATCGTTGCAGGGATATTCTTCGACGCAAAGCAGACTTTCACCAAAACGAAGGTGTGCTGAGCTCCTAATTTTCCTTACTGAAAAATCTTTCTGGCCTCTTGCCAAAAAACTCCAACAATTTCTGTAAATCTTCTTTCCTCCTCTTATATGCTCTGATGGTTTCTTTAGCTAACACTCCAACTGAAGGCTAATCTCTTCGGACTCCTTTTCTCTTCTAATTCTAACCCTGACGACTCAACGATGCTCCTCCTCCTACTTCTTCTCCTCTCAGAGGTCCCATGCCTTTGCCTGTGATTTCATTTGACCAGGTGCATGGGCTTCTGAAGTCTATGACGTTAGGAAGGCAAGCGGCCCGGATGGCATTCCTCCCCGAGTTTTAAGGGAGTGTGCCTCTGAGCTGGCTCCATCCCTCGTTCAACTTTTTCTCTATGCCTCAATCTAGTATTTCCCTCAGTGTTGGAAGCGCGCATTAGTCCAACCTATTCCGAAGAAAGGTAACCGCTCTGATCCTTCCAACTATTGCCCTATAGCTCTCACTTGTATTCTGTCTAAGATCTTTGAAACCCTTCTTAACTCTCACTTCTTAGATCATCTGGAATCTCATTCCCTTCTTTCTGATCATCAGTATGGGTTCGAGGTCTACTGGGTATACTTTCCTATCTCACAGATCTATGGTCTTCTGCCCTTAGG
>SEYY01009679.1:0-48137 GCA_009176605.1 Armadillidium nasatum | reverse complement strand
TAGGAGCCCTATGGTTAGCTCCCTCTAATATCGCATTCACTACTACTATTACTATAAAATGTACGCTTAATAACAAATGAAAGGGGGGAGGGGTTGAGTTAGGGGCTGGACTCTTGTGAATCATATATATATATATATATATATATATATATATATATATATATATATATATATATATATATATATATATATATATATATATATATATTATATATATATATATATATATATATATATATATATCGTCAGTATTGATACTATTACTACTATAATATATATATATATATATATATATATATATATATATATATATATATATATATATATATATATAGATATATATAATATATATATCCTACAGTATTGATACTATACTATTATATATATATATATATATATATATTATATATATATATATATATATATATATATATATATATATATATATATATATATATATATATATATATATATATATATATATATATATATCCTACAGTATTGATACTATTACTACTATAATATATATATATATATATTATATATATATATATATATATATATATATATATATATATATATATATATATATATATATATATATATACAGCCTGTATACTTACGAAAATAATAAGACTTTTCTAATTCTTGAATTGTTGTTTACTTTCTCGGTATGATTTTCTCCACGTTTCACAAAGTAATGACTGCCATAAGCATGCGAGAGCTCCTTTTATAGGTATGAATTTTTTTATTTTTTTTTCTTTAGAAACGCTTTCCCACGATTTAAGCCGAACACCTGATTAGCCTCCGGGGAACAGGTGTTGTTTACATTTTAACTTATACTATTTTTGAGAAGTAGAATTGGTGTTACCAAGTTGAAGGAAAACCAATTAATTATGTTCTTCATTAAAAGAAGTGACATTTTCAAACTTTTATAACAATAGAAATAAGTATTTTTAGCTTACGTACAATGAAGAAAGAACAGGTCATTTTCTTTTGTTAAACCACCTGATTAGCCTCAGGCTTAACTTAGGCCTAAATTAAGGTTGAACACCTGATTAGCCTTAGGGCAAACATCTGGCGGTTAGGCTTAACTTAGGCCTAAAAAACAGTTGAACACCTGATTAGCCTCAGGGTAAACACCTGGTGGTTAGGGTTATTTTGTTTTCCTCGCTCTGATCAATATTAAAAGTCATCATCAGTTGTGAAGCAGTCGCTGAACCGTAAACATGGTCTCTACACTTGGAGACCATGGTCTCAGCCGGATAGAAGTCTATGTTTTTTAAAAACTAATTAAAATGACATAATAATAAAGATGATGATGAATATAAATACAAAAAACAAAAGGAAAATAATAATAATAATAATAATAATAATAATAATAATAATAATAATAATAATAATAATAATAATACCCCTGGCGGGTTTCCGGTTGGCGGATTTTTTTTAACACGCGGGCGGGCGCGGGCGGGGCGGGCGGGCGCGACGAACCCCCCAAAGGATGGTGACGCGGGTGACAAGATTTATATAATATATATAGTATATTATATATATATATATATATATATATATATATATATATATATATATATATATATATATATATATATATATATATATATATATATATATATATATTATATTTATTTATTTATTTTATTAAATTAAGTTTTTAATTAATTAATTAATTAATTTTTTTATTTCTTTTTTTTTTTTTTTAATTTTGCAATTGCAATTTTTTTTTTTTTGCAATGCAACATTGCAATGTTGCATGCAACATTGCATGCAATTGCATGCAATTGCATTGATCGACAATATGGGTACGCAACTACTTATATATATATATATATATATAATATATATATATATATATATATATATATATATATATATATATATATATATATATTATATATATATATATATATATATATATATATATATATATATCAGATCATTATCCTCAGATATCGATATTTGTAAATATCGATATTTGATTTGATATATCGGGATCGCCCCTATCTCATAATCTTACGTCTGGCAACGTCACTTCTTTTTCTTAAATTTTTCCGAAATTTGAATAACTAAAATTTTTCTAATGACTAACAAAATTGTAAAAGATGTTAAAATATATATATTAGTGATGGATCGGATGTCATATTTTCCAATTTGCGGATGCGGATGCGGATGCGGGATGCGGATGTTGAATTTTGATAAGGATGCGGATGCGGATGCGGATGCGGATATATATATATATATATAATATATATATATATATATATTATATATATATATATATATATATATATATATATATATATATATATATATATATATATATATATATATATATATATATATATATATATATATATATATATTTCACTATCACCTTTCCCACTTTCGTGAGGTGGTGCCCGCCACAATTCCCTTACAAACATAACTATTCTTACCTTTCAACGCTTTCACCACCTCCCTCCATCTCTGTCTCCACAAATCTTCTACCCTCGTCTAAACTCAAATTCCTTCCATCAAAATCACTCTCACTCCATCCATCCATCTCCACTTCGGCCTTCCCCTCCCCCTACCCTTCCCCTATCTACATCGGATCTACGTACCTTGCCAACCATTCTGTTCTCTTTCATTCTTCACATATGTCCAAACCATTTTAGCACATCCTCCTCCTCTCTATCAATTACACACACCCTTCTTCCATTTACACATCTCCCTTATTCTTTCATTTCTAATCCTATCAATCCTTCTCAATTTATATATCGCTCTCAAATCTTTCATCTCAAAGACATTGAAACTTTTTCTCGACCGAGCACTTATCGTCTATGTTTCACACACATACAATACAGAAGGTGAACACATACATTCAAACATTCTTATCTTTATTTCTTTCGAAATTTTTCCTTTCTTCCATACTTTTCTTAGGCCCCCCAATACTTTCATTCCTTCTACCACTCTGTTCTTTATTCCTTTTTCCGTCCCACCCTTACCTTCCACCCAACATTACTAGATATTTGAATTCATTCACCTCCTCAAGTTTCCATTCTCACACTTCTACAAACCAATTCCTCCCTCCACATTTCCTCATCCCCACCTCCAATCCTCATAACTTTATTCTTCGCTGGATTGAATTTCAATCTCGTGTTTGCACATTTCCCTTCAAACTCTCTCACAAGTATTCTCATCTTTTCTCCAGATTCTGCCACCAACACATGCCGCATCATCTGCAAAAAGTAAAACATTCACTTCACATTCACCCTCCATATTTCTCAACGTAATACTCTTCCCTTCTCTCTCCATTTTTCTAAGTAAACCATTCATCAATAGATTAAATAACATGGAGATATTACAAACCCCTGTCTCAATCCCACTCCTATGCTAAACCAATCCGATAGTTCTCTCTTCACCCTCACTCTTGATCTACAATTCGCATATATATATATATATATATATATATATATATATATATATATATATATATATATATATATATATATATATATATATATATATATATATATATATATATATATATATATATATATATATATATTAGTGATGGATCGGATGTCATATTTTCTAATTTGCGGATGCGGATGTCGAATTTTGGTGAAGTGCGAATTCGGATGAGAGTTCGGATGTAGAACTATCGTCAAGTGCAGATTTGGATGCTGAATTTTTGAAAGTGACGGTGCGAGTGCGGATGCTGATGCGGATATTGATTTTTGATGCGGATGCGGATGCGGATGTGGATGCGGATGCGGATATATATATATATATATATATATATATATATATATATATATATATATATATATATATATATATATATATATATATATATATATATATATATATATATATATATATATATATATAAAATAAATAATAATCTTCATCCCCCAGGAAGGACTATCGTCCTGTCAGTTGGATCTTTCGAGGAAGATCTTAGGGTTTCACGGGCCCACGGCGGTACCGCTGGCTGGGCCAGGCCTATCGCGGATGCCGGAGATTATTCCCATCAGTGGCAAGGGCACTCCACTGATGTACTCGTTTAACAACTGAGTCATTCGGAGCTAAGTGCAAGGAAAAAACAGCTCACATTTCTCGCTCCGGCCAGGCCTCGAACCCTGGACCTCTCGTTTGCCATATATATATATATATATAATATATATATATATATATATATATTATATATATATATATATATATATATATTATATATATATATATATATATATATATATATTATATATATGGTGTAATACATCAGTTAGGCTTGCATACAGCGGCCATATCCGGTAGTTCAGGTTACATAAAGTCGAATTATTTTTTTTAGTTCATCACTTATCGTAAACATTGCACATATAAAAAAATCGATACTTCAATAAAAAAAATCGTTTGAAGATGAGGATAATGATTTTAAAGAATACCATATATATATATATATATATATATATATATATATATATATATATATATATATATATATTATATTATATATATATATATATATATATATATATATATATATATATATATATATATATATATATATATATATATATATATATATATTATAATATATAATTTAGTTAATAAAACCACTAATCACTATTTATATTAATAACACCCCTAGGGACGAGAGACGGAAATCGGCTTAAAAATATGCTAAAAACTGGCTTAAGACATTAAAAAGTAAAACACTAAAAAAATATCGAAAGTATTGAATAAAATTGCAAATTAGTATAGATTAAAACGGCAAGTTTTCGATCCTAATCATTCGAGGACCATTATCAAGCCACAACAAGGGGCAACGAAAATAAGAAACAGACAAAAATTTCAGAAAAAATTCTTCTGAATTTTTTGTCTGTTTCTTTTTCTCGTTGCCCCTTGTGGTGGCTTGATAATGATCCTCGGACGATTAGGATCGAAAACTTGCCGTTTTAATCTATAACTAACTTGCAATTTTATTCAATACTTTCGATATTTTTTTAGTGCTTTACTTTTTAATGTCTTAAGTCAGTTTTTAGCATATATTTAAGCCGATTTCCGTCTCTCGTCCTTAGGGGTTGTTATATATATATATATATATATATATATATATATATATATATATATATATATATATATATATATATATATATATATATATATATATATATATATATATATATATATATATATATATATATATATATATATATATATATATATATATATATATATATATATATATATATATATATATTTCTGGAATGGGGTGTTAGTAGATACATGGATCGAAAGTTCTTGTCGTCCTGATTACGAAAATGGTATTTATAACGTGGCAAATGACCTTCATAAAAAGTTAGAGGCAAACGAAAAAATATACGGCACTATTCTGAATCATCATTTAAGATGGCTTTTTTGGCAAAATATGAAAACAAAGACTAAGCACTTATACATATTATTATTATGTTAAAATGGAAATGGAAGCTGTTCATAGTCACAAAGGTGGACAAAGACTTCCTTAAAGTCATTCCCTTCAATCTGTTGAAATGGAAACCTTGATGGTTTAAATTTTAACAGTAAAATTTTCAACATTGGGGCAGAGAACATGGTCGTTTTCAATGTCTCGAAAACTCAGTTTCCCCATCTTTCTACTCAACACAATCTTCCACACAACTATGATATCTTCGAAAACACGCAACTCAAGCCTTCATCTTTTCTTAATATTCTCGGTGTTTCTTTTTCTCGTGATCTTTCTTGGAAAGATCACATTATTTCTCTCGCTAAACAAGCTTCTAGGAGGCTAGGTGTTCTGAGGCACCTTCAGAATTTCTTCACTCCACCCCACTTTCTTTCTCTTTGTAGTGGTGTTCTTCGCCATTGTATGGAGTATGCTTCTCACATCTTGGGTGTTTCCACTCATACACCTCTCCATGAGAAGGTGGAGTTTGGGGCTTTTCGTCTTATTAACTCTTCTGATCTCACTAATTCTCTCCACTCTCTTTCTGCCAGTCGAACTACTGCGTCAGTCCCTCTATACTATCGCCTTACAAGGAACACTGAACTCTCCTGTCGCATTCCTCCTCCATTGAGAAGGGCTCGTGCGACACGCCTTTCTTCGACTCCAGACTTAACCGCTATGGTCAATCTAACATGTACTCTACTAGTAAAGTCTGGAACACACTCCCTTCATCTATTTTTCCAACTTCCTATGACTTACACACCTTTAAAAGCCGTGTATCAGGACATGTCGGCCTTTTAAATTGAACCGATTTCTGAATTGCTCTCATACTCAGGCAATAACTTGGTAGCCTCCCGGCCTTCGCCCACCAAATGTGATATAAAAAATAATATATATATTATATATATATATATATATATATATATATATATATATATATATATATATATATATATATATATATATATATATATATATATATATATATATATATATATATATATATATATAATATATATAATATATATAATATATATAAACTGTCTGTATCATCAATTTTCAGTCAAAGTAGGTGGTTCTGCTTAGTTGTTTGATTTTTGTCTCAGATTTGGAATGTTTTAAATTTTCTATCTTATATCTTAGGATCTCGTGCCAATCTACTACTAAATCTGTGTCTGCGTCTCTGTTTCGTAGTTCAATTGACTATACTAAGTTCTTCGATTATTTAAAATAGCAACTTCTCTTATTGTCTTCTTTTTTGAAATCATTACCCTTGGTGACTTCAAAGTTCAACACTGCCAATAGCATTTCTCTAGTTCTAATGATACAAATAGTGAACTCGCTTTCAATTTTAATATTCAGAATAACTTTGATCTATTGTCTCAACTTTCTACCTGTATCCCTAACCGTCTTGGAGATTTAATTTAACAAACTTGATTATTCTTAACCATCAATTTTTTCCTTACACTTTATCGGCCACCATCCTTTGGTGAGGAAATGTTTTTTTTTTTTACTATTTGATGCTGCTAACTTGCTACCGTGCTTCTTTAATTTTCCATGAAATGACTACTATTTTCGATGGAGCTGTCCTACGATGTGAAGAACCCATAAGCAAAGTGATTTTGTAGGACATTAAAACTAATAAACCTTGGTTTAACTCTGTTTGTTCTAGTGTTATTCGCGGCAGGAAATCTGTTTAAGTAATTACCATTATTCTCAAAATCCAAAAAGTGGTGTTTCTGACATTTCATCGCTCAGAATTATTCTTTGAGGCAATATAAATCTCTTTAATTAGTAAATAATAAAGCAATCTTCCAGCTTCCTCCAACTCAGGTTCTTTCTGGGGTTTTGCTAAAAATTTTAACTCTAACTCGTGCTTCTTCTTTTGTCCATAAATTTTCAGAATGTTTTACTCATAATTTTATTTTAGAGAGATATAAAAATTATGAGAGATGATTCTTTTAGTTAAGGTATATTTGCACTATTTCTGAAAGTTTGAGCAGGATAAATCGAATGAAGCAAAGCTGATTAAAACATAATGAATGTTCTATGATCTAAACCAAATTCCTCATCTTGTCCAAATTTGCTTAGTTACAAAATTTCATTTTTGTACCTTAAAAATGGAAAATCATATCCGAAAACACCAATTTTTCAAAACTGGTTAAGAAATGCTCTCCATATCTTAACATAAAATGTCGTTAAGAGGTGCTGAAGTTCCGTATGGCTAGAAAATGAAGTTGACCTTCATTATATAATAGGTTGATTATTACTTAGGAAACAAAAAACAAGTGGTTTGTAGTTCAATTTCTTCTAAGGTGGAAGTTTCTGTATCTCCATTGTTTTATTTTGAAAACTAATTTTTATTGTTTTACTACTAATCTTACTGGGGTTTACCTTTCCTTTACTGATGCAATGCTTAATTTATTAAATATTTTAGAGTGTTTCATAGAACTTGAAGAGGATATTAGAATGGTCGAAAGAGCCTGCTCCATAAATTTTTATGATATATATATATATATATATATATATATATATATATATATATATATATATATATATATAATATATATATATATATATATATATATATATATATATATATATATATATATATATATATATATATATATATTAGTAAGGGCGGAATTCTAGAGGGTGCCATGTTGCAAGTGACAAGCAACATGACACTGTTGCATGCAACAGTGCCATGTTGAAAATCAGTATTTCAATTTTGCATACAACATTGCACTGGAGGGGTTGTCCTCTCCTCCCCCCACAATCAACCTCTCCCCCCCAATCAACCTCTCCCCCACCCCTCTACCTCATGGTCTTTCCTACGGGGAAAATGAGGGGAAATTAGCCCCCACTCTCTTTCCTAAGGTATTTTTAATCCGATTAATCGGATAATTCCGATAATAAATCGGGATAATCCTCTTAATTAATAATGCTAATCCCTTAATCTAAGCCCCTTTTTTACCTTTTTAATATTTTAATCTCTTAAGCCTGCCAATTTTTCCTTTGTAAGTGCCGCCATGCACGTGCCTTTCCTTACTTGATTCTCATATCCCTCAAGTACTAGTGCTATAGCCTAACTCATGTCTGAGTGCCATTTCTATATGTTTCTAGCATTTCTATCAACTTCTAGCACCTTCTATCAAGTGGTACTCCTGCTAGTTCATGTCAGCATGAGGTGAAGGGCGTACCAGTGTCAGCCACAGCTGGCACTAAGGGTAAGGTGTCATTGCAAGGCACATTTGGTAATGACGTCACCTGCGCATGCGCATACGCACACACACCTTACCCTATGACATCATAGCATGGAGTTTATCACGACACAATGACGTCATCCATCAGCCATTTTTTTCCTTGATCGAGTGGGTTTTACTTTCAAAGATGTTTTGTACACGTGATTTCTGTCCAACATTTTGGATCTGTTCGCCATCTTGGATTTGGTTTCGCCATCTTGGATTTGGTGTCCGCCGTTTTGAATTTCTGTCCGCCATCTTGGGTTTCTGTCTGCCATATTGAGATTTTCCGAACACGTGGTTTTCATATCCGTTGATTTTTGCTTCAGCTATCTTGAATTTGAATTTTCCTCTCCATTTTATTTCTTGACCACGTGGGGTTTTCCATCTTGAATTTGAATTTTCCCGCAATTTTTTTATGACGTGGTGTCCGCCATCTTGAATTTAATTTTGAATTTTCCAGCAATTTTTTTTTCTTGTCCGCAGAACCATCTAATGAGTGAAAATCAAACTTCCTCCAATATTCAGAGAAAGTATACAAACTTCAAAATATTTTGAAACCATTATGTACTTGTGGTTTTTGGGTAATATGTTACATAACATATAGATTTATCGTATTAATATGATTTTTTCACACTTTTTTTGTGCGACTTTATTTATTATATAATCACGTTTACATATTTGATTATATCGAATAAATTATTACAAATAATTATTTAATCACTGAATATTATTAAGCTTAATTCATCGATTACATCGAATAAATTATTACATAATAATTATGTAATCGCTGATATTATATAATAATTTATGTAAATTTTTATAACTACTGTTACCAAATACATTTCTTTATCATATCCATTATTTTTATTAACAATATCTTATAATAATTATAATATTCACAAATATTATATAATAATTTAAATAAATTTGTATTAAATATATTTCTATTACTTTTATTACAATTCTTTCATAATAATTGTATAATCATAGTTATTGGGTAACAATTTTACATAATAATGATTATATATTCACTGTTATTACGTCATCGAAAATTTATTACCTAATATTTTACACCACACTTACATCATCGATTATTTTTAATGTTTAATTGCATAATCATATTTATTACGTGATATTTTTCAAAATAATTATGTAATCGCTGTTACCAAATATAATCTTTACCACCTCTTCTTCTCACAGAAACAGATACACAAGTACATACAAACCCTCACAACTATATCGATGACATCACTATGCAACCCTCATTCGTGAAACTGTCATGGTAACTAACTCCAGCCGTTATATGAATTGCATTACTTTAATTTTTTCCTTCTTCTTCGCTCATGCACTCGTTGCATATACAGAACCCGATATTACTCTTTCGATTATATCGTATGAATTATAAATTTACCAATTATATTCATACCTACGTCTTTGATTATATCGAAGAAATTATTACTTTATCGATTTATTTTTGCTAAATTTTATTTTTTTTATTTTTTTTTTAATTTTTCATATTTTTATTTTTTCATTTTTTATTTAAAAAAAAATTTTTTTTCTATTTTTTTCATGAAGTTTATTGTTTCCTTTTTATGTTTTTTTTATTTTTTCTTTTTTAAATTTTTTTATTTTTCTTTTTATATTTTATTTTTAATTATTATTTTTCAAATTTATATTAATATTTTATACCCTGATGCTGTAAAGGCTTTAAACATGCATGAGGGCTGTTTTACACACACATACACACATACAAATCCTAATATACATATCCGAAGATACATTCGAACACCCGTGTACCACGTAGATAAGACATGAAATATCAATCTTAAATTTTTTTTTTTTGGTCTTTGAACGATTCCGTTGATATCTTCAGTGTATATAGATTTTTTTCCAGTGAAAAAAGAACATTTCTAGCGTTTTTTTGAGTCCATACGGGTTAAAAAGTTTTATTTTGAAATTTGACCTTTTTCAAATCAATGGTGGGCCAAACCACTTTTTGAAATGATCTGAAATTTGGACAGTATATTTAAAAAAAATTTGTTAATAAGAAATATCCACCTTTTCGGACAAAAAAAAAAAAATTAAGGTATTAACTGAAACTAAGGTGCCTGAGGGCTCTGACAGCAAACCATACTCTGTTTCCTCCTATTGTCTCTATCTTCAAATTTCAGTCAAAGGCAATATGTGTGCAATGGTGTCTGTTCTCGTGTTTCTAATTTGGAGTCTTCTGAATTCTCTACTTTATTGCATAATCTTTCCTGCAACTCTACAAATAAATTCATTTGTTTTGTTTATTTATATCTTAACTCTACAGACTATCCAAAATTCTTAGACTATCTTCACTCCAAAATAGAACACATTTTTTCTTCTTCACTTTTCTCCAAAATCATAATTTTAGATAATTTCAATGTTCATCATCGCCAATGCCAATGGCTTTCATCTTGTTCTCATGATCCAGCTGGTGAATTCGCCTACCAATTTTCTATTCAGAATAACTTTCAGAAGTCTCAATACCCGTATCCCTGACCGACTTGGTGATGAGCCCAACATACGATCTATATCTAACTTCTTATCCTTCTCCTTACGCTGTCAAACTCTTTCCTTGTCTGGGTTCATCCGATCCCCCTCTTATCTCTGTATCTTATCTTGTCTCTTCAAGTCTTACGCAAGAACGGCCCCCGCCTTCTGCAAGGAGAGTTTTCTGGCATTTTAGTGCTACTAACAGGACTAACTTGCGGTTGTATTTTTCTGATTTTCCTCGGAATGATTACTGTTTCCAGGTGATTCTCTCTGAGGGGGAGGCGTACATTCCATATTCTTTCCCTTCTACTAAAACTAACAAACCTTGGTTAAACACTGCTTGTTCTCGTGCTATCAGCCGCAAGGGTGCTGCCTTCAGGGATTACTGTCTTCTTCAAACTCAAGAAACTCACGCAACTTATATTTCATCCCGGAATCGTGCAAAATTTATTCTTTGAGATACCAAAAACTCTTTTCTCTGCAGCAAATGCAACAATTTTTCTGGTTCCTCTTCCTCTCACAGATTCTGGCATATTACAAAAAATTTTAACTCTAACTTTGCTTCTTTCTCTTTCCCTCATTTAGTATCTTTTCACGGTTCAATTGCCTTTTTGCCTTCCTCTGAAGCTAAACACTTCGCTCAAACTTTTGCCTCCAATTCAACCTAAGACGATTTCGAAGCTGTTCCTACTCCTTCAACCCCCTACAACTCATTTATGTTTAAGATTATAATTTTTTCTATGGACGTCATTTCCGCTCCCTCTGAGCTTAACACTAAGAAGTCGTATGGTCCTGATGGTATCCCTCCTGTGGCTATCAAAACTTGTGCTTCAGAGCTTGCATTTTGCTTTGGTAAACTATTTTTGTTTTTCTATTCAACCTTCCCTACTTGCTGGAAACGTGCTCTCATTCAATCTGTTCCGAAGAAGGGGGACCCATCTCAACCCTCTAAATACCGTCCAATTTCTTTAAGCTCCGTTCTTTCTAAAGTTTTCGAATGTATACTTAACAGGAAGATGTTGAAACCTTTCAAGTTTTCCAATCTCGCCTCTGATCACCAGTTTGGTTTTCGTAAGAAACGCACTACTGGTGATATTCCTTCCCTTCTCTCTGACTCTTGGTCTCCACACTTCGGCATTTCGGGGAAGCTTTTGTTGTTACGATGGACATATCGAAAGACTTTGATAAAGTCTGGAACAAAGCTTTGTTATCTAAACTTCCCTCTTTACGGAATCTATCCTTCTCTCTGATTTTCTTTCTGGTCGTTCTATAGCCGCTGTTGTAGACGGCTACCGTTCATCCTTTAAATCAATTGATAATGGTTTTCCTCAAGGATCTGTTCTATCCCCAACACTTTTTCTGCTTTTCATTAATGGCCTTCTCTCTATTACTTCATTTCCTATGCACTCCTATACTGATGACTCCACCCTTCATTACTCTTTTTCATTTTGAAAGGTGCCCCTCCCAACAACAGTTAATAGACACAAGGAGAGTAGCCTTGGGGCATCTTACTTTTGATATATCTCGGATTTCAAATTGACATAATATCCGACTCAACTATGATATCTTCTTCGAAAACACACAACTCTAATCTTCATCTCTCCTTAATATTCTTTGTGTTTTTTTTTTCTCGTGATTTTTTTTTATGTTACGATTTTATGTAATGTCGGCCTTTAATTCGAGCAGGTTCCCGACTGGAAAGATCTCGTTATTTTTCTTTCTGAACAAGCTTTTAAGAGGTTGGGTGTTCTGAGGCGCCTTCAGCATTTCTTCACTCCACCCCAGTTGCTTGCTCTGCATAGGGACTTTGTTCGTCCCTTATTTAGTACGCCTCACACATCTGGGATTGTTCCATTCATACAGCTCTCCTAGAAAAGTTGGAGTCTAGGGCTTTTCACCTTATCAACTCTCCTACTCTCACTAATTCTCTCCAATCTCTTTCTGTCGATCGAATTGTTGCGTCACTCTCTCTATACTATCGCTATTACAATGGACACTGCTCTTCTGAACTCTCTCGTCGCATACCTCCTCCATTGAGAAGGGCTCGTGCGACTTGTCTGTCTTCACAGTTTTCTTCTCTCTCTATTCAACTCTCCGACCTTAGACTTAATCGCTATGCTCAATCTTACATGTACTCCACTGGTAAGGTCTGGAACACACTTTCTTCATCTATTTTCCCAACTTCCTATGACCTACACACATTCAAACGCCGTGTATTAGGTCATGTCGGCCTTTAATTCGAGCAGGTTCCCGACTTTTCCCGTAACTCTGGAAGAATTTTAGTAGGCCTCTGACCTTTGCCCACCAGAGATGAAATAAAAAAAAAGTTATTATAATAAATTATGGGGATTATCCCGATTAATTATCAGATTATCCAATTTATCGAATTAAAAATAACTCAGGAAAGACCGTGTGAACCAATTTCCCCTCACTTTGACCTCAGTAAAGAACGTGAGGTAGAGATTGGGGTGTGTGTGGGAAAGAGTGAGGACATGATTCAGTGCATTATTGCATTCAACATTACAATATTGATTTGCAAAATGATGCAATGTTGCATGCAACCTTGCAATATTGATTTACAACAAGACACTTGCAACTTCTCACCGTTCAGAATTTCACCCTTACAAATATATATATATATATATATATATATATATATATATATATATATATATATATATATATATATATATATATATATATATATATATATATATATATATATATATATATATATATTTCAGAATTGTACATGGACAAATTAAGGATCGTCGTTGCTGAACAATACAAGTTTGCAACATTGGAAAAATGGCTTGAACCAGACCAATGGTATCATTCATGTATTGTTCACGATGCTCTTCTACCAACTCCATTTCACGTTTATTTGAACGGTGAATTAGTTGCTACATTTCACAATACTCTTAAATTTGATAAATCACTCTTCGGCAATGATTTGAAAGTTTGCTTCAGAGACCCTGAGCTATATAAAGAAATGAAATTCATTGGTAATGTTACTGAACTTAACATATGGAATGGAAAATTACCTGAGGAGATGATTGAAGCTCTCGCCAACTGTAGTCAATACCCAGAAGGTGATATTGTAAAATGGGAAGAAAGTAATTGGAGCAACCAAAACACTCAAAATTACAATATAGATAAAGATTATTTCTGTAGAGAGAAAGTGAAAGATAATTTATATATTCTAAGCAAAGCTACTAATGCTGAAATTGTTTATTTATGTGAAGGTATGAGAGGTAGTCTTTACATTCCCGAATCTAAAGAAAGCCTTACTCTTTTCTTCCCAACAAATGAATCTACTGAGGAAAATAAATACTGTTCGCAGTATTGGACAGGACTCGTGGAAATTACTGAAGGGAAATGGGTTCGAAGAACAGATATGAAGCTACTTGAGGAAGTTATATGGGCTCAAGATGAACCTAACGGAAATCAATTTGAAAACTGTGCTGGTCTTGAATTGGAGGGTATTGTTGACGACCACTGTGACGCTTTTCGGTAATATATATATATATATATATATATATATATATATATATATATATATATATATATATATATATATATATATATATATATATATATATATATATATATATATATATGGCCAGACTCTAGATTAGACATGACTTTTTAAAAAAAAAATACGAAACGTAGTGAAAAATAAATTACATTTTTAGAATCCTTGTCGAATTTCAGGTAGGAAAAATTGGGAAATAAAAAAAAAATCCTTATAATAATAAAGTTTACATAAGTAAAGTTTACTTATTTTTATCTGTGGAGAGCATCGTACGCCTGGCAAGGTACGTTTTTTTTTCAATTTTCTCGAAATTGGAAAAAATGGAAAATACCCCCAAATCGTCTACAGAAAAAGTAGTCTACAGTATCATCATCACTCATGGGTCGGGGGGTACGGGAGGCAGAGCCCCCCGTAGACATACGATCATCATAACACCAAATTTAAGTTTGTTACGTCATCAGTTGTTGTTTGTTACGTCATCAGTTGATGTACAAAATCATTTTTTATTAATTTTTTTATTTATTTTTTTGCAAATATTTTACACTTTTCCTAACTAAAATTCGACAAGGATTCTAAAAATGTAATTTATTTTTCACTACGTTTCGTAGTTTTTTTTTAAAAAGTCATGTCTAATCTGGAGTATATATATAGTATAATTTCAATAGCTTTAAGTTCGGCCTTGTAACAATATAGGATAATTTCAATAGCTTTAAGTTACGCCTTTGTAATAATTTTAACTTGAATAGCATATAATAATTTGAGTATGTATGTGGATTGTGACATTTGTGGGACTGTGAGAAGAGAACATGTTGGTGAATGTACTGTTTGTATCCTGAAAGCTGAACATGTGTTGATAAGAAAGGAGATTGAAAGGATAAGTGAGGATTTGGATGAGATGAAAAAGAATGAAAGGTCTGAGTCTTTGCAGCTAGAAGTAGATAGGCTTAGCAAATGGGTATCAGAGTTAAGAAGAGAGGGAAGTGTTAGGAAGAAGGTGGTTGGTAGTGATTCAGATGAGACTAGGAGCTCATGTAGGCAAGAAGTAGAGAGGGGGCAGGCTAATGGTAGGGGTATGGGGGTAAGTAGACCTAGTGACTCGCCTAGGCAGGAATTCAAGAGGGGGAGGGCTATAGAGGCAGATAGGACTGCAGATAGATGGAGTGTTGTAGAGAATAGGAGTAATAAAATTAGGATCATGAGGGACACTAGACCTGTGACCTGCAGTAATAGGTTTAGCTGTCTTTCTGATGGGGAGGAATCTGAAGTGGCCAGTTGTGACGTCGGGTTTCCCAAGAGGAAGACTGAGGCGTTACTAATTGGAGACTCTCAGATACGATATTTAGATAGGACCTTTAGAAATACGGATAAAAGGAAACGAATGCGAGTATGTTATCCAGGTGCAAGAGTGAATGATATTGTGGACAGGAATAGATAGAGAGATTGCAGATACGAATGTGAATGCAAGAGTGATTGTTCATGTTGGTACAAATGATATAGGTTATAGGTCAGAGGAACTGATAGCAAGCTATAGGAATTTGATTGAAAGACTGAAAGTAAGTGGTAGGAAATGTATAGTGTCAGGTATTTTACCTAGGTTGGGAGCAGGGCTAGAATGGAAAAGTAGGGCCTTTGGTGTAAATAAAAGGGTTAGGAATTTATGTTTAGCAGAGGATATTGGATTTTTAGATCACTGGGAAGAGTTTCAAGACAGGAATCTGTTTGCAAGAGATGGAGTGCATCTTAGTCGAGAGGGTGTGCAGCTTCTGAGTTGCAGGATGGAGAGATGTCTGCCGGGAAACTAGGTAAGAATAGGGGTGAAGGGCATAATATTGGCACTGTTAGGTGTGGAGATGGTGATTTTAATATTGACGATGGGATTGGTGGTGGTATGAATAAAAATAGAGGTGCCTTACAATATGGGCCTATTAATAAAAATGGAGATATTACTAGAAATCAAGATGTAAAGGATACATATAAGGACATGTTTAGTATGAAATGTTTTTACACAAATGCTCAGAGTCTTAGAAACAAAAAAGATGAGTTGATTAGTTACATTATAAAGGAGAATCTAGACATTATTTGCATTACTGAAGCATGGGTTAATGAGGCATTTTACGGAGACTCCCTACAGGAATATGAAATAGAAGGATACTCATATTACCTATACCAACGTAGAGGAAGAAGTGGTGGAGGTGTAGCACTCTATGTTAAAGGCAATATTGAATCAGTGTTAATAGCTGACATTAAAACAAATCAGGATGTGGAATCTGTGTGGGTAGATATTCTTATGTATAATAAATCATATAGGATAGGAGCATTTTATAGAGCTCCTGATCAGAGTCAAGTATTAGATGAAGAAATGGTGAAGGAAATCAAGGTAGCGTGTGAAAATAATGTAAAAGGAATAGTCATTATGGGTGATTTTAATTTTCCAGACATTGAGTGGAATTCTTTGAGTAGTATGGTTAATAGAAGTTCAGTATTTGTAAATTGTATTCTATACAACTTTTTGAGTCAGATGGTCCAAGAACCAACAAGGCATGCAGCATTGTTAGATTTAATATTAACAAATGATGAAATGATGGTAAATGATGTCGAAGTAGGGGAGACTTTAGGAGCTAGTGATCATTATATTATTAGATTTAACTGGAATGTGAGGTCTGGGCCCAAATTGCAAGTCAATAGGGAAAAGATATTAGATTTTAGAAATGGAGATTTTAGCAAATTCCGAGCAATGCTCAATGAAATTGACTGGGATAAGGAGTTTAATGGTCAAAATTGTTTCATCATGTGGGAATACTTCAAGCAAATATTGGCTAACATACAGTCTGTGTGTTTTAAAGATAAACCCATTAGGGTGGCAAATAGAAAACCTAATTGGTGGAGTAGAGAGATAAAAGAGAAAATCAGTGAAAAGCGTAGATGTTTTAAAATGCTCAAAGGTAGGAGAAGGGGGGAAGATTTGGAACATTATAAGAGAATTAGGAATGAACTTAACCAGTCAATAAGAAGAGCAAAGAGAATGGCAGAAATTAATTTGGCAAAGAATAGTAATAAAGACCTGAAAAAGTTTTTTAGCTTTTATAAATTTAAAAGCAAGGATAAGAAAATTGGCCCAATTAAAATTGATGGGAATTTAGTAAGTTCAGATAAGGAATTGGTTAATATTTTCAATGCTTATTTTGCATCAGTGTTTACTGAGGAAAGGTTGGATAGCAGTTTAGAGAGTAATAGTTCTAGTATGCATGTAATGAATAGGTGTACAACATTTCAAATTGAGTTAAATGAAATCGCATCCTTACTAGAACATATTGACCCAAATAAGGCAGCGGGTCCGGATGGTGTGTATGGTAGAATTCTAAAAGAGGGGAGTAGCAGTATTGCAAAGGCACTGTATTTGATTTTTAAGCGATCTATTGCTTTTGGAGAGGTACCTGAGGACTGGAAAGCAGCATATGTGGTGCCCATATTTAAAAAAGGTAGTAAAGAAGATTTAGGGAACTATAGGCCAGTTAGTTTAACATCTCTGGTTGTGAAAATTTTGGAAAAGTTACTGAAAAGTCATATAGAGAAGCATTTAGATGATAACAAGATACTATATAACTCCCAGCATGGCTTTAGAAAGGGTAGATCATGTCAGACAAATCTACTAGAATTTATGGAATATATTACTGAATGTATAGACAGGGGTGATCCAGTTGATGTCATATATTTAGACTTTAGCAAGGCTTTTGATAAGGTACCCCATGTTAGGCTGATGCAAAAGTTGTCGCAGTATGGTATAGATGGAATGGTACACAATTGGATTAAAGAGTGGTTAAAGAACAGAAGGCAGTGTGTATTACTTAATGGTAATAAGTCATTATGGGAAACGGTGAAGAGTGGGGTACCACAAGGTTCTGTGCTGGGACCACTTTTGTTCCTTATATATATATAAATGATTTAGACAAAGGTCTTAAATGCAAGGTTTCTAAGTTTGCAGATGATACCAAAGTGGTTACCTCAGTAAGGAATAATGATGGATGCATAAAGCTTCAAGGTGATCTAGATAGACTTCTTGGTTGGGCAGAGAGGTGGCAAATGAACTTTAATAGTAAAAAATGTAAAGTTCTTCATGTAGGTTACTCAAATGAAGGATTTAATTATGAAATGAATGGGGAGTGGCTTGAGACTGTGGACCAAGAAAAGGATTTAGGTGTGATAATTAGCAGTAATCTGAAGGTGGGTGATCAATGTTTGGAAGCAAGGAATAAAGCTAATAAGATGTTAGGTATAATTAACCGCAATGTAGTTTACAAGAGCAAAGAGGTTATAAGCAAACTATATAATAGCTATGTCAGGCCAGCATTAGAGTATTGTGCACAAGTTTGGGCTCCTCATTTAAGAAAAGACATAGATATGCTGGAGAGAGTACAACGTCGAGCAACAAGGATGATTTCTGGCTTTGAAAATAAGAGCTATGAAGAGAGGTTGAAGGAGTTAGGAATGTTCTCAGTTGAAAGGAGATTTCTCAGAGGGGATAAGATACAAGTTTACAAAATATTTGCATCTGACAGTAATACAGAGATTGAAAAATACTTCATAGTGGACCATGGAAGAGTAACTAGAGGACATAACAAGAAAATTAAAAAGAAGCCATGCCATCTCGATCTAAGAAAATACTGTTTCAGTAATAGAGTTGTTAATTTTTGGAATGACTTGCCACGGGAGGTTGTTGACTGTGATTCTCTTGTCAAATTTAAAAAGGGGCTAGATAGATATATGGATGGTTTGGGTATTATATAGAATAATCTGACTAAGCCAAATTGGCGGGTATATATATGAATTTTTGGATCAACAGATCAACCTATGACTAAGCCTAATGGCAGTTTTTTTTGTAGTGGGTGATGGTTCATTGAATATTGCATGTGTAATGGGGCTTAGTTTTTCTTTTATCTATGCATGACTATGCATGAATGAACTGATAACTGGGATGGGATAGACCTAGTCTTTCGTGCATGTATTAGTATTGTTATTATTTGTTTGGACTGGGACAGTCTCGATAGGCCCTTGTGGCTTCTAACTGTCTCTATTTTCCTATGTTCCTATGTTCCTATGTTCCTATGGAGTCTGACCTATAATATATATATATATATATATATATATATATATATATATATATATATATATATATATATACAGTAAAAGACACCACAGGAAATAAAAACAAAACTTAATTAAAATTGGAGCAAGGCTTTCGAAGGGATAGCCACCCTTCCTCTTTCTGGCTCTAGTTCATGCTCAATAAACTAGAGCCTGAAAGAGGAAGGGTAGCTATCTCTTCGAAAGCCTTGCTCCAATTTTAATTTAGTTTTGTTTTATTTCCTGTTGGGTTTTTTACTGTCAAATTTTTTTTACTCGGTTATAGTGTTATATATATATATATATATATATATATATATATATATATATATATATATATATATATATATATATATATATATATATATATATATATTATTATTATTATTATTATTATTAGGGAGGATTTTCCTCCAACACTAAATTGAACAGGTAATTTTTTCATTAATGGGGATTTTTCCCTTTCTACATAAATATATTTTACACAATGCGTAACTAAGATTCTCTGTAAGGTTCTTAAGTGTGGCTAGTTATAACAAAGAATATACTTTGATCACAATGAATTAGACGAATTAGTCTTTTAGCCTTTGACTCAAACCTATCCAAAGACAGGTGAAACCTAAGCCACTCCAGATATGATAGCAGTACTCCATGCAAGGGCGGATGAGACCCCTGTATAATTGGAATAACTGGGAGGAAGAAAAAAATTCTCGCAGTCTAAACAGAACTCCCAGCTTCTTTGAAGCTATGAAAGAAATAGAAAAATTAGGAGGTGTCTTTGAGAGAGAGATTTCAAGAAATTCCGTTTTTAAAGAGTTGAATTTCACAAGGTTGAGACCACCCCACTGGGAAATTCTATCCAAATGTACAAGAATGGAATAGGAAAGATGAAGACGAGAGGCAACTCTAGATGCAAAGGAAGGAGCAGATTTGAAATGAGCAGAAGAATGGAGGGTTGAGTCATCGGCATATGAATGTATAGGGTTAGATGAACAGCTGAGAAGATCATTAATGAAAAGTAAGAATAAAGTAGGAGATAAGACAGAACCCTGAGGAACACCACTAGTAACAGGAAAGGAAGAAGAAGTCGCTCCTATCAGCAACAGCCGAAATGGAGCGATTAGAAAGAAAGCTAGACATAAGTAAGCAAAGAGAAGGAGAAAACCCAAAGGAGGGGAGCCTATAAAGCAGTGACGCATGCCATACCCGGTCAAACGCCTTAGATATGTCAAGCGCCACCACACAAGTCTTCTCCCCATGGTCCCTAAGGGCAGAAGATCATAAATCTGTGAGATAGGAAAGTATATCACCAGTAAATCTCGAACGCCGAAAGCCATACTGATGATTAGAAAGAAGGGAATGGGATTCCAGATGATCTAAGAAGTGAGAGTTGAGAAGGGTTTCAAAGATTTTAGACAGAATACAAGTGAGAGCTATAGGGCGATAGTTGGAAGCATAAGAGAGGCTACCTTTCTTCTGAATAGACTGGACTAATGCGCGCTTCCAACACTAAGAGAAAGTGTTAGTATTGAGGCATAGAGAGTAGAATTGAACGAGCGACGGAGCCAACTCAGACTCACACTCCCTTAAAACTCGGGGAGGAATGCCATCCGGGCCGCTTGCCTTCCTAAAGTTCATAGACTTCAGAAGCCCATGCATCTGATCAATTGAAATCACAGGTAAAACCATGGAACATCTGAGAGAAGAAGTAGTAGGAGGAGGATTGCCGGAGTCGTCCAGGGTTGAATTAGAAGAGAACAGGAGGCCGAAGAGATTAGCCTTTTCAGTTGGAGTGTTAGTAACAGAACCATCAGAGCTAATAAGAGGAGGAAAGGAAGATTTACAGAAATTGTTGGAGATATTTTTGCGAGAGTGATAGGAGAAGAAGAGTTTTTCCACACTCGATACGCGATGTCTCTAGCCTGAATGGTAAGAAAATAAGCACGATCGAACCATGGATTTTGAAGAGAGAAAGATTTAGTTGAAGAAATGGACCTGCTCATCCCATCAATGATTACGGCCTCTACCTTATCGGCAGAGACCGAAGCGTCTTCAGTGATGAAGCAGTCACTCCAGGGATAGTTAGTGTAGAAGCAACGCAAAGCCCTCCAATCAGCACGATTAAAGATACGCTTAGGGCAGGGTGGAGCAGTTGGAGAGAAAGCATGAAAATTAAGACAGATTAGATTGTGTCTGAGTTATCACTATGTGCGAAGATTGCGCATTTATAGAGAGAAGGACTAGTAGTGAAACATAAAACAAGAGTGTTCAAGAATTGGTTGGGACGATCTGGAATGGCTCTTTAATCAGCTTCTCCAGATCATTGAGAATACTGAATTATTCGGCCTCCTCCCCTCCTAGATCAGTATGGGAAGACCCCAACCATTCAGTGTTGTGTACATTGAAATCCCCTAAATAGAGGACCTCAGTATTTGGATGTGAAGATGTAACAGTCTCTCAAAAAAGGTAGAAAAATCTGTTCTATTTGGAGAACAGTAGCAGAAGCACAAGATTATTGAATTGGTAGGAAGAAAGATTTTACGTCACATAACATCGAAGTTAGGAGATTCAAGATTCACAAGACGTGTTACCGGAGTGTTGGTGTTAACGTAGGTACAAACTCCACCCTTAGAACGGAAATTATGAAATAAGTTATAGTTAGATATATTAAAAAAGTTAGAAGAGGAATTTTTTGATATCTTGGTTTCAGACAAGAGTAAAAGGTTAGGATATATATATATATATATATATATATATATATATATATATATATATATATATATATATATATATATATATATATATATATATATATATATATATATATATATATATATATATTTTGTCTCCTCTGGTGGGCAAAGGACAAAGGCCTCTCAAATTCCACCAGAATTGGGAAACTTCTGAATCTGGTCGCTAATGGTCGACGTGATCCAATTCACGGCGTTTAAAAGTGTGCAAGTAAAAGGAAGTTGGGAACGTGTATATATATATATATATATATATATATATATATATATATATATATATATATATATATATATATATATATATATATATATATATATATATATATATATATATATTGAAGTTGTGGTATCTGCAAATTACCAGTTAATTCAACCTTGGAAAATATTTGGGAGCTGTGAGAAGTTTAACTACAACATGAATTTCATCAGGGATTCAAATTCAGATGGAACGTTCTCGTTTAGAGGATATGGATCTTACGAGATCAAAATGGTGGACAAGAACTGGCTTTGGACTGAGGAAGAAGGGGGTAACTCTACTCTTATTGCGATTTTAGATACTGGTTTGTATAATTATCCTCATGGAACGAAGAAATGGGACATTAAAAGGCCAATGTGTGATCAAAGGTCCGGACTCCGTACTCTTTTGCTTACTGCGTGCAACGAAAGGGAATTTACCTGCAATGATGGAAGATGTATTTCATTAGATAAACGATGCAATTATAAATATGATTGTCCTGATAATTCCGATGAACACAACTGTAAACTGGTTCGATTGCCTTCTGATTACAAGGTAAATAATAGAACAAAGTTCTGAAATTTCATAATATTAATTATACCTTCTAATTAAATGTTTGAAATTAAAAACAGTTGGGTTTTAATTTTAAACATATTAATTTCTTTTTAAATTAATAAACATTCTTATACTTTATAGCAGAATAACAGCGTTTTTTTTTAAACTGACTGGCTGTAAAATGTTTACATCTCTACAGGCTTACATTGTACCAAAAGGAAAGGGAAGTGATCCAAAGCCCACAGAAATTATTCTCAAAATGATTTTAGAAAATATAAATGTGGAGACAAATAGACTTCTCATTCATGTAGCTTTTAACCTCAGTACGACTTGGTTTGAGAAGAGAGCTACTTACGCCAATCTGAAACACGATTTTAGTTTGAATTATGTACCTAGCTCCAATGTCACTCTTTGGTTTCCTACTATTGATTTTGTTAACACACTTAACCATGAAGCTTCTAAAAGTGATGACCTCGTTGATGTTTTTATCATCAGAAGCAACTACACAAAAGTGTTTAGGGATGAAGAAGTACCAGAGATAAGTAAGTGTACAGGCTTTATTGCAATGGTTGTTCTGATATTTGAGATTATTATGGGTGAGTTTACAAAAGTCAAAACTTTATTGTACAAAGTTTAATAATATACAATTCAATTTTACAGTAGAGCTATTTCCGGGAAAGAGCAACCGAATTGAAAGTTATAGAAAGTATCAACTTTCCTTCATGTGTGACTTCGACTTGACTAGATACCCTTTCGATTCACAAATATGCTTCATGGAATTGCTTTTAAAATCAGGAACTTCAAATACTGTCTTCATCTCCAATGACTCAAAGGTCATTTACACTGCAAATACACTTTTAATGGAGTACTTGGTTGGGAATTTAGAGATGAAAAAATTCAGTATTGGGGACTATGATGGAATAAAGGTACGACAAAGAATCAATTGTCTGACTTTTTTCTTTTAGTATTTATTTAAAAAAAAAAAAAAAAAAAAAAAAAATTGCTCTTCGAACTATTGTTTTAGATCCCTAATATTGACAACAACAAACTTGACTTCAAGGGAATATACTAAATAAATATTTTCTTTTTTTATTATAAAATCTCTCTCTCTCTCTCTCTCTCTCTCTCTCTCTCTCTCTCTCTCTCTCTCTCTCTCTCTCTCTCTCTCTCACACACGCACGCACAACGGGCATTTGAAGTAATTAATCCCCTAAAATTAGCATTTATTATTATTATTATTATTATTATTATTATTATTATTATTATTATTATTATTATTATTATTATTATAATAATTTTAAAAGGTGGTGATTCCTTCTGAAAAGAAGGCAAGGCTACGCATTCATCAACATTTACATTCCGTCTATGACGATGCTCATAATTGGGTACCTAACTTTGTTCTTCAAAATAGACATATTCGAAGTGAGGATAATGACATCGCTTACTTCGCTTCTGGTGATGGCAACACTCTTTTCACAGGTTTGACTCAAAATGATAATGTTCTATAAAGAATATTATATATATATATATATATATATATATATATATATATATATATATATATATATATATATATATATATATATATATATATATATATATATATATATATATATATATATATATATATGTACTTTGTGATCTCAAATATATGTACTTTGCGATCTCGAATACCATATAGGGACGACGTAATTCATATAACTGAAGGATGGAAAGTATGTTACAATAACGTGCTAGTTAGACTCATTGAGATATCAGTGTATAAAGAAGGGTGGCTGTATGTGAATAAATGTTAACAAATATGTATAATAAATTGTTAGTTAAAATAACTCGATGTAAACCTATCATCCGGATTAAAAACCGGAATAAAAACCGTTTGTCTGTTTAAAATTCCCGAATCCGAGCGAAATTCCAACTAAATGAGAAGTCATGGCTGAAATCCCAGAACCCGGTTTAAATGCGGCTAAAAATCCCGAAATCTGGTTAAAATCAACGCGAAATCGGAAAATCGCTGTGTAAAGGTAGAGAAAATGGTAGAAAAATGTATAAAAATAACTAAAAAAGGGTTAAAAATAACTAAAATTGATGAGAAAATAGTGGAAAATGGTGAAAAATGGGGTAGAAATTGTTAGAAGTTGATGAAAATTAGTGAAAATTGTTGAAATTTGGTTAAGAATGGGTTAAAGATGGGGAAATCGTGGCGTAAAGGTAGAAAAATCTTGGAAATGTTGGAAATTTCGTGAAGATAGTGGCGTAAAGGTAGAAAATCGTTGAAAGTTAGTGCATATTGATGAAAAATTTGAAAATTTAGGGAAAATTTGGAAAAAAAAATTTTGAAGTTGGAGAAAAACTGTGTTTTCCATTTCCGGTTATCCAGTTTGAAAACCGGAAGTCTCCATGAAGGTAGGCCCCTCACTACTATATATATATATATATATATATATATATATATATATATATATATATATATATATATATATATATATATATATATATATATATATATATATATATATATATATATATATATATATATATATATATATATATATATATATATATATATATATATATATATATATATATATATATATATATATATATATATATATATATATATATATATATATATATATATATATATATATATATATATATATATATATATATATATATATATATATATATATATATATATATATATATATATATATATATATATATATATATATATATATATATATATATATATATATATATATAATATATATACTATATATAGTACTCCCGAATGATGAGATTACCCCCTGTTGGGTATACGGGGTGTTAAAGGTACTCCTATTTCATCCCGGTGCCCAATGGTTCGCTCCCTTTCGCGCTCACCTTCTATCTACACGGAGTAGGCTCTCCTTTACATACATAAAACATTTCTAACACATCTTAAAAAAAAAAAACAATAATGGCGTTAACTTCGGTAGCCTCGGAGAAGCCACGGGGGGCAGCTTCCAAAAATAGCCCCTCATCCACCCCTTCCCCCATCACCACTTGGGAGTTGGTGGCCTCCGGTGATGGGGTTGGTGCCACCAGGACACAGCTGCCGGCTTGTCCAGATGCACAGTCTATTTTCTTCATTAATTTCTGCAACATTCACGGTCTGCACTCTAATTTCCACTTTGTTGAACATCACCTCTCTTCTTCTAGACCTCACCTCTTATTCTTGACCGAAACTCAGATGTTTGAGCGTTCTGATAGCAAACCCTATTCTGTTTCCTCCTACTGTCTCTATCCTCATTTTTCAGCCAAAGGCTGTTGTTGTGCTTACGTGCGCAACGATGTCGTTTGTTCTCGTATTTCTAATTTGGAGTCTTCCGAATTTTCAACCTTATGGCTTACTCTCTCTTGCCATTCTACAACTAAACTCATTTGTTCTGTATATTTATCTCCTAATTCTACTGACTATCCTAAATTCTTCGACTATTTAAACTCCAAAATAGAGCACATTCTCTCTTCTTCTCCTTTCTCTGAAATCATCATATTAGGTGATTTCAATGTTCACCACCGCCAATGGCTTTCTTCTAGTTCTCATGATACAGCTGGTGAACGTGCCTTCCTTTTCGCTATCCAAAATGATCTTGAGCAGTTGCAGCAGCTCCCTACTCGTATCCCTGATCGTCTTGGAGATGAACCCAACATTCTAGACCTTCTTCCTAACTTCTAATCCTTCTCCTTATACTGTTAAACTCTTTTCTCCTCTGGGTTCCTCCGATCACCTTCTTATCTCTGTATCCTCTTCTATCTCTTCAAGTCTTCCGCAGGAAAGACCCCCTTTCTGCGGAAAGGAAACGTTTGTGGCACTTCGGTGCCGCAAGCTGGTCGGACTTGCGGTCGTACTTCTTCGATTTCCCGTGGAATGATTCTTGCTTCCGTGGAGGGGTCCCTCGGAGTGTGCAGAACGCATTACCGAGGTGATTCTCTCTGGCATGGAGGCGTACATTCCATATTCTTTCCCTTCTACTAAACCTAACAAACCTTGGTTTAACTCTGCTTGTTCTCGTGCTATCCGCCTCAGGGATGCTGCCTTCAGGGATTACCGTCGTCTTCAAACTCCAGAAACTCACGCTACTACTACTACTAACTTTGCTTCTTCCTCTTTCCCTCCTTTAATATCTTCCGACGGCACAACTGCTGTTTTACCTTCTTCTAAAGCTGAACTCTTTGCTCAAACTTTTGCCTCTAATTCAACCTTAGACGATTCCGGAGCTATTCCTCCTCCTTCAACCCCCTTTAACTCAACTCAATTATGCCTAAAATTAGAATTTCTTCTAAAGGTGTCATTTCTGCTCTCTCTGAGCTTAATACTAAGAAGGCGTACGGTCCTGATGGTATTAATCCTGTGGTTCTCAAAACTTGTGCTTCCGAGCTTGCACCCTGCCTTGGTAAACTATTTCGTCTTTGTCTCTCTACTTCAACCTTCCCTTCTTGCTGGAAACGTGCGCTTATTCAACCTGTGCCGAAGAAGTGGGACCCCTCTCAACCCTTCAACTACCGTCCTATTTCTTTGACCTCCGTTCTCTCTAAAGTTTTCGAATCTATCCTTAACAGGAAGATTTGGAAACATCTCAATTCTTCAAATCTTATCCCTGATCGCCAGTATGGCTTTCGTAAGAAACGCTCTACTGGTGATCTTCTTTCCCTTCTCTCTGACTCTTTTTCCTCCGCTCTTCGGCATTTCGGTGAATCTTTTGCTGTCGCGCTGGACATATCGAAAGCCTTCGATAGAGTCTAGCACAAAGCTTTGATTTCTAAACTTCCCTCTTTCGGTATCTATCCTTCTCTCTGTGATCTTCTCGCTCATTTCCCTTCTGGTCGTTCTATAGCAGCTGTTGTAGACGGCCACCGTTCATCCTTTAAATCTATTAACAGTGGTGTTCCTCAGGATTCTGTCCTATCACCAACACTTTTTCTACTTTTCATTAATGACCTTCTCTCTATTACTTCATCTCCTACCCACTCCTATGCTGATGACTCCACCCTTCATTATTCTTTCCAGTTTGAAAAACGTCCCACCCAACAGCAGTTGATAGACTCGAGAAGGGTAGCCATTGGAGCAACTAACCTCTGATCTTTCTCGTATTTCAAATTGGGGCAGAGAAAACATAGTTGTTTTCAATGCCTCAAAAACTCAATTCCTTCCATCTCTCTACTCGACACAATCTTCCACACAACTATGATATCTTCTTCGAAAACACACAACTCAAGCCTTCATCTGTTTTTAATATTCTTGGTGTTTCTTTTTCTCGTGATCTTTCTTGGAAAGATCACATTACTTCTCTTTCTAAACAAGCTTCTAAGAGGTTGGGTGTTCTGAGGCGCCTTCAGAATTACTTCACGCCACCCCAGTTGCTTGCTCTGTATAGGGGTGTTGTTCGCCCCTGTATGGAGTATGCTTCGCACATCTGGGGTGGTTCCACTCATACAGCTCTCCTAGAGAAGGTGGAGTCAAGGGCATTTCGTCTCATCAACTCTCCTGCTCTTACTAACTCTCTTCAATCTCTTTCTGCCCGTCGAATTGTTGCGTCACTCTCTCTTACTATCGCTATTACAACGGACACTGCTCTTCTGAACTCTCTCGTCGCATACCTCCTCCATTGAGAAGAGCTCGTGCGACACGCCTTTCTACACAGTCTCATCCTTTCTCTGTCCAACTCTCCGACCCCAGACTTAACCTGCTATGCTCAATCTTACATATACTCTACTGGTAAAGTCTGGAACACACTCCTTCATCTGTTTTCCCAACTTCCTTTGACTTGCATACTTTCAAACGCTTCGTGTATCTGGACATGTCGGCCACCATTCGACCATGATAGATTTTCCCAACCTCCGGTGGAATTTGGTAGGCCTCCGGCCTTTGCCCACCGGAGGAATATATATATATATATATATATATATATATATATATATATATATATATATATATATATATATATATATATATATATATATATATATATATATATATATATATATATTATATATATATATATATATTACAAATATACACTGATATAATGTTCAAATGTAACTTAAAAATTATTTGAGTTCTTGATACCATTTCTAAATATTTCACAAACTGAAGGCCCCATATATCTAGCAGAAATCTCTGGAGGAAAAGTTGGGACAAATCTTGTATAGCTGTGCTGCCGTAAAAGTTCCCCACAGTACCCTTCTCACCTATTTCCGTGTGAATACCAGGAGGTCTGGGTGGACTTGTTTATTAAGTATAATACCCCATTAGCCAGCTCAGTGGCCATGGAGAGGTTGTTTAGTCAAGGCTCTGACATTTTAAGACCAAAGAAGGCAGCCATGGCGTCGAGCAATTTGAAAAATTTATCTTTATTAAAAGGAATATGACCCTTTTCAGAATGCAAGAGGAGAGCTAAGAGGAAGAAGAAATAATAGATAATTGAATAAATAAGATTAAAATCTTTCTCATTTTTTTTTATATATTTGCATCTTTCAAATAAAATTTAAAAATAATTCATCTTTACATGCTTGAGCTTTTTTTTATTTATTTTTTATTTATTTTTTTTTGCGCTCCTGAATTTGCGATTTAAATTTTTTTTTAATTTGCGAACATTTGCGCTTTGGCATTTGCGGACTAAATTTTTGAAAAAATGTGCGCTTTTGCGCTTGCGCACTAAGTTTTCCTAATTTGCGCCTTTGCGTTTGCGCTCTAGGGTTTAAAAATTGCGCTCACATCTTTGATATATATATATATATATATATATATATATATATATATATATATATATATATATATATATATATTATATATATATAATATATATATATGGTATGTCTACATCCGATCGAAATAAGTGTTTGAGTACCTGTCGGCGGAGCCAGCACTCTTCTACATCTAGATCTGTCGTAAATAATTCCATTTTCCATCAACTGTTCCACAGTTGATAGCTGATGTCGCTTCAGTGAATCCCCAACTGACTTCATCCATCCCTTATTGGGTCTCCATCTGAGTCATCTTCCTCCTGGCGTCCACTCTCACCTCCCTTTAGCCACTCTCCCCTCCGGCATCCTCAACAAGTGTCCTAACCATCTTACTCTTGTTGAATCTATCTTAAATATAATTGGTTCAACCCCTATAATTCTCTAATTTTTTCGCTTCTTATCCTCTCCCTCCTGGTCCTTCCCACTATCAACCGTAATACCCAAATATTTGCTGCTTGAATTCTGCTTTCTTCTCTTGTTGTCGCACTCCAAGTCTTAATTCCCCCCTCCTCCAATATATCAAAATTGGGGTCAAAGTACTTTCAAAAATTACTTTCTTTACTCCTATATAAATTCTTTTGTCAGCCAAGATTGGGTACAGCGCTTCACCATTCTTTCGTATTCCTCCATCATGTTGGCGATTTCATGTGCATTTCCTCATTCCCTTGTAAATACTACGCCACCCCAAATACTCACATCTCTCAACCACACTGGCACCCTCATCCACTCGCTATCCGCCTTCAGCTCAAGCTCATCTCCCTACTCCTCCTACTAACTATTAACAATTCTGTCTTTTCCACATTCAAGCTCAATCAAGCCTCTTTTAGCTCTTCAGCAAAACTACTCCTCTCTCTCTCTCTCTCTCTCTCTCTCTCTCTCTCTCTCTCTCTCTATATATATATATATATATTATATATATATATATATATATATATATATATATATATATATATATATATATATATATATATATATATATATATATATATATATATATATATATATATATAATATATATAGTTTATTTCACCTCTGGTGGGCAAAAGCCAGAGGCCTACTAAAATTTCCAAAGGAGTCAGGAGGAAAGTTGGAACGTGGTCAAATCAAAGACCGACATGATCTGATACACGGCGTTTGAAGGTGTGCAAGTCATAGGAAGTTGGGAAAATAGATGAAGGAAGTATGCTCCAGACTTTACCAGTAGAGTACATGGAAGATTGAGCATAGCGGTTAAGTCTGGAGTCAGAAAGTTAGAAAAAGAAAGGATGAGACTATTTAGAAAGACGAGTCGCACTAGCCCTTCTCAATGGAAGAGGTATGCGACGAGAGAGTTCAGAAGAGCAGTGTCCGTTGTAATAGCGATAGTATAGAGAGAATGACGCAATAATTTGATGGGCAGAAAGAGACTGGAGAGAATTAGCGAGAGCAGGATATTTGATAAGACGAAATGCTCTAGACTCCATCTTTTCAATAAGAGCTGTGTGAGTGGAACCGCTTCAGATGTGTGAGGCGTACTCCATACAGGGGCGAACAACACCCCTATACAGAGCAAACAACTTGGGTGGTGTGAAGAAATAATGCAGGCGCCTCAGAACACCTAACTTCTGAAGTTTGTTTTGAAAGAGAGGAAATGTGATCTTTCCAAGAAAGATCACGAGAAAAAGAAACACCAAAAATATTAAGGAGAGATGAAGGTTTGAGATGAGTGTTTTCGAAGAAGATATGATAGTTGTTTGGAAGAATGTGTCAAGTAGAGAGATGGAGGAATTGTGTTTTGGTGGCATTGAAGACGACCATGTTTTCTCGGTTGTTCTCCACTGATTTCTCTTGGAACAATTACTGTTTCCGTTGGAGGGGTCTCTCGGAATGTGCCGAACTCATAACCGAGGTGATTCTCTCTGGCATGGAGGCATACATTCCATATTCTTTCCCTTCTACTAAACTTAACAAACCTTGGTTTAGCTCTGTTCGTTCTCATACTTTCCGCTGCACTGATGCTGCCTTTAGGGATTACCGTCGTCTTCAAACTCCAGAAACTCACGCAACTTATATTTCATCCGGGAATCGTGCAAAATCTATTCTTCGAAATGCCAAAAACTCTCTTAAACTTTTGTCTAAAAATTCAACATTAGACGATTCCGGAGCTGTTCCTACTCCATTAACCCCCTCCAACTCATTTATGCCTAAGATTGTAATTTCTTCTAAAGACATCATTTCTGCTCTCTCTGAGCTTAACACTAAGAAGGCATACGGTCTTGATGGTATTCCTCTTACGGTTCTCAAAACTTTTGCTTTCGAACTTTCACCCTGCCTTGATAAACTATTTCGTCTTTGTCTTTCTACCTCAACTTTCCCTTCTTGTTGGAAACGTGAACTCATTCACCTGTGGCGAATAAGGGGGACCCCTTTCAATCCTTAACTATCGTCCCATTTCTTTAACCTCCGTTCTTTCTAAATTTTTCGAATCTATAGTTAACAGCAAGAATTGGAAATATCTCAATTCTTCGAATCTTTTCTCTGATCGCGAGTATGGCCTTCGTAAGAAACTCTCTACTGGTGATCTTCTTTCCCTTCTTTCTGACTCTTGGTCTTCCGCTCTTCGGTTTATCGGTGAATCTTTTATTGTCGTGCTGGAAATACCGAAAGCCTTCGACAGAGTTTGGCACAAAGCTTTGATTTCTAAATTTTCCTCTTTTAGGATATACCCTCCTCTCTGTGACCTTCTCTCTGATTTTCTTTCCGGTCGTTCTATAGCAGCTGCTGTAGACGGTCCCCGTTCATCCTTTAAATCTATTAATAGTGGTGTCCCTCAAGGATCTGCCCTATTCTCAACAATTTTTCTGTTTTTCATTAATAACCTTCTATCTGTTACTTCATCTCCCATCCACTCCTATGCCTATGACTACACCCTTCATTACTCCTTTCAGTTTGAAAGGTGCCCCTCCCAACAGCAGTTAATATTGGCAAGGAGGGTAGCCTTGGAGCAAATGACATCTGATCGTTCTCGTATTTCAAAATGAGGCAGAGGAAACATGGTCGTTTTCAAAGCCTCAAAAACTCAATTTCTCCATCTTTCTATTCTACACAATCTTCCACACAACTATGATATCTTCTTCGAAAACACTCAATTCAAACCTTCATATCTCCTTAATATTCTCGATGTTTCTTGTTCTCATGATCTTTCTTGGAATGATCACATTATTTCTCATTCTAAACAAGCTTCTAAGGGGTTAGGTATTCTGAGGCGCCTTCGTGGTTTTTTTACACCACCCCAGTTGTTTGCTCTTTATAGGGGTGTTGTTCGCACTTGTATAGATTATGCATCACACATCTGGGGTGGATCCTACTCATACAACTCTCCTTGAGAAGGTGGAGTCTAGGGCTTTTCGTCTTATCAACTCTTCTGCTCTCACTAATTCTCTCCAGTCTCTTACTACCCGTCGAACTGTTGAGTCACTCTTTCTGTACTATCACTATTACAATGAACATTGCTCTTCTGTTCACATGCACAGCGTTTGAAAGTATACAGGTCGAAGGAGGTTGGAGAAAATAGATTAACGTAGTGTATTCCAGACTTTACCAGTAGAGCATATGTAAAATTGAGTATATCTGTTAAGTCTGGGATCAGACAGTCGGACAGATAAAAGCGTGTCGCACGGGTTCTTCTCTTGGAGGAGGTATGCGACGAGAAAGTTCAGAAGAGCAGTGTCCGTTGTAATAGCGATAGTGAAAAGAGAGACGAAATAATTCGACGGCAGAAAGGGATTGGAGAGAGTTAGTGAGAGTAGGAGAGTTTATGAGACGAAAAGGCATAAAATCCACCTTCTCGAGGAAAGCTGTATGAGTGGACCCACCCCTGATGCGTGAAGCATACTCCATACAGGGTCAAACAACACCTTTATAGAGAGCAATCAACCGGGGTGACGAGAAGTATTTCTGAAGGTGCCTCAGAACACCCAACTTATTAAAAGCTTGTTTAGAAAGAGAAGTAATGTGGTCTTTCCAAGAAAGATCACAAGAAACCGATACGCAAAGAATATTAAGAACCGATGAAAGTTTGAGTTGTGCGCTTTCAAAAAAGACATCATAATTGTATGGAAGATTATGTCGAGTGCAGAGATGGAGGAACTGAGGTTTTGAGACATTCAAAACAACCATGTTTTCTCAGCCCCAATTTAAAATACGTGAAAGATCAGAGGTTAGTTGCTTCAAGGCTACCCTTCTCGAGTCTGTCAACTGCTGTTGGGTGGGACATTTTTCAAACTGGAAGGAGTAATGAAGGGTGGAGTCATCAGCATAGGAGTGGATAGGAGATGAGGTAATAGAGAGAATGTCATTAATGAAAAGTTAGGTTTATTAAAAGGGAAAGAAAATTAAATGTTCGCCTCCATGCCAGAGGGAATCACTTCAGTAATGAGCTCGGCACACTCCGAGGAACCCCTTCCCAAGGAAGCAGTAATCATTCCACGGAAATCGAAGAAGTATGAGCGCTAGTCCTACCCGCTTGCGCACTGAAATGAGACAAACGTTTCCTTTCAATAGAGGGGGTACTTCCTACGGAAGACTTGTAGAAGAGGATGCAAAGATAAGAAGGTGATCGGAAAGAGTTTAAGAGTATAAGGAGAATGATTAGAAGTTAGTAAATGGTCTAGAATGTTGGGTTCTTCCCCAAGACGATCAGGGATACAAGTAGGGACTGCACCAACTGTTCAAGGTCGTGTTGGGTAGCGAAATGGAAGGCATGTTCACCATCTGTAGCATGAGACTAGAAAAAAGCCATTGGCGTTGGTGAACATTGAAATCACCTACTATGATGATTTCAGAGAAAAAGAGAAGAAAACAAAATGTGCTCAACAATTTTAGAGTTTAAATAGTCAAAGAATTTAGGATAGTAAGTAGAATTAGGAAATAAATATGCAGAACAAATGAATTTGGTTGTAGAATGGTAATAAAGCCTGAGCCATATATATATTCATTAATTGGGTAATTAATACAAAACCAATTAATCTTCGATAACTTTATTAAGATGGAATTTCAATAGTGAAATGTCACAACAAACAAAGGATAAAACGATGTTATCATTATGGTTATAATAGCACAAATAGTTCTGATAGTTTGCAATAATATCTTATTTTGATTGACGCTATTAATTGATCAAACAATTAATAAATAATTATTTAACGTGGAGCTCGACATCAGAGAGAGCTTGTCTCTCTGTGCCTAAGGCGCGCGCCCCACTGCCTCAAGGGCCCTTTTGACGTCATAGGGCATTCTCTTTCATCATTGGCTAGTTTAAAAGCTATACTCATATGGCATTATTATTATGCATAATTAAATTATTCTTTGTTTAGAATCCTTAAATATTTAGTACCAATAAGTACTGTCTCCATTAAGGTTTATTAAAACAATAGATAAAATTTATATAAAGACCTGCCATATATATAAAATAACTCTGAAACGGGATGCCAGTCAATACAAATTCTTTATTAACAGGGGGGAGCGAGGAGTTTGTGCCATATATATATATATATATATATATATATATATATATATATATATATATATATATATATATATATATATATATATATATATATATATATTATATATATATATATTATATTTTCAGATTGCATCTTCATTGCCTAAAACCTCCTATTTCAAAATGGTTGACGTCTGGTTTCTTTTTTGTATCATATCTACATTTTTTGTTATGGTTTTCCACATTATAATCGACGTTTCCCTTCCGTCCGATTACAATAGAAAAAAGAAATCATTTAGAGAAGGGTTAAAGACATCTAAACGTTTCTTAAATTATGATTATAAATCTACGGATTACAGTGAGACTATTACAGTTAAAACCAAGAATAATTGCAAGAAAAAGAGGGCTTCTTTTGTCAGTGATTACCTAACTGATCCTGTAAGTATGCAGAGATTTAGTAGGGCTTTTATGGTCTTTGGATTCTTTGCTTTTAACTTCTTTTATTGGTTGGAGATTTATGTGAATTATTGAGAGGATCTCATCGTAGAAGACTGATTCCACACAGCCAATAATGACATGCACTTACGAGGAATGTTTCGCTCTGTTATCCGCAGACAGTTTATCTAGGGTGATCTGTTCAACCCTTACGATATTCACTGGTGTTACAGCTGTAGGACTAATATATTAATGTGGTTCATTAGTCTAAATTTCTAGTTTCAACAAACTGTGTACACCACTCAGGAACATTTGTCCGAGAATGCTTCTGCTATCTATACTGTACTTTCATTCTTCTCAAAATTTCAGCTGGTTTCACGTTCTGCTTCACCAGAAATTTCATCATGCACCAATGTTCCAATTCAACAGGTGCATTCCTGCACTGTCTTTGCTTACACTAATGAGCATGCGCCCACAACTACCTGATTCACCAGAAATTTCATCATGAACCAATGTTCCAATTCAACAGGTGCATTCCTGCACTGTCTTTGCTTACACTAATGAGCATGCGCCTGCAACTACCTGCTTCACCAGAAATTTCATCATGCACCAATGTTCCAATTCAACAGGTGCATTCCTGCACTGTCTTTGCTTACACTAATGAGCATGCGCCCACAACTACCTGCTTCACCAGAAATTTCATCATGAACCAATGTTCCAATTCAACAGGAGCATTCCTGCACTGCCTTTGTAAATTGTAAATTTATGAAAATGTACTTTCTTCTGAATAAAGTTTTAAGAAAAACAGAAATTATTATTATTATTATTATTATTATTATTATTATTATTATTATTATTATTATTATTATTATTATTATTATTATTATTATTATTATTATTATTATTCTATTCGCTTGCATAGTACCTACTGTAATATTGTAAATTTATGAAAATGTACTTTCTTCTGAATAAAGTTTTAAGAAAAACCGAAATTATTATTATTATTATTATTATTATTATTATTATTATTATTATTATTATTATTATTATTATTATTATTATTATAATATTCGCTTGCATAGTACCTACTGTATGTAATATTGTAAATTTAGGAAAATGTACTTTCTTCTGAATAAAGTTTTAAGAAAAACATAAATTATTATTATTATTATTATTATTATTATTATTATTATTATTATTATTATTATTATTATTATAATATTATTATTATTATCAATATTATTATTATTATCAATATTATTACTATGGAATCATTTATATACAGGGAGTCTCGGTTAATGTGCAACATCGGAATATGTCCTGAAGCTTTTAGGAATAAAAGGTGTCAATTAAATAAATCTTAAGAGTTATTCGGGATAAACATAATATGTTGTCGTCCATGCGTCGTATGCGAATTGTGCATGAACTTCCAAATTTTCAAAGGAACCGTATGGCTTCGATTGTGAAATTGCGTTCTACGGCAGAATTTATATAGGGTTTATAGAGATAGTAATCTCGATCCAAATTATAGTTACCTAGCCATTCCAGAGGAAAGATACGTGCAACTGCTGAGGGCAATAGTTGCAAACAAATGTTAGTTGTAACTGGTTTAGAACATGGCAAATGAAGGCCGACATCAGCATATAAAGTGTACACATGTATTAGTTGCAATTAAAAGTACGTAATAGTTAAGATGAACATTTAGTAGAGATAATGAAAGGATTTAAAATTACGCAGGACATCCGTTTATTTACAGTACATTCATAAGTTTTTTATCGGCATAGTAAGAGATCTTTTACTGTAGTATCATCCGATATCTCGCGTATTCTTCACCGTATGAGTATGTATACCATATACACTGTGTTCGAAATATCTACCTTCATTCAGTGTGCAAAGTTCAGCCCGTTTGCTCCACCCTTGTCCTGTTGCAATGTCGATAGATTCTGGGTTGACTAACTGTCAAGCTTGAGTGATTCGAATTAGGAGGTCATTAATTAACTGATGTCACCGGGGTTGTGTAGTCACCGTAGACACAGTTTCTCAGGTAAAAGTCGAGGGGAATAAGGTCTAGTGATCTAAGAGGCTACTGAATAAGACCCTGTGTTCCTATCCACCTGCCTGGGTGTTATTTTTAGTTTATGTTGTACAGCACTTGAGGTATGTGCTGGTCATCCTTCCTGCTGGTAGTACAAATTCTGATGTGCATGCAAAGGTGAATCATGAAGAAAGTCTGGCAGAGTAGTCTCCAAAGATTCCAAATTTATTTAGGTTTCAATGGTAAAAGAGGTCCGATCAGCATATTATATAGCAGTACACACCACACATTAATAGAGTAAACTACCTGGTGTCGTGTGCTGTAGGTGATATGCTGATTTTCGTCATCCCAGTACCGATAATTCCACCGATTAATCATGCATTTGTTGGTAAATCTGGCCTCATCCGTTTACAAAATACGGCGCTGCGCGTCAGGGTTATTGTCAAAAATGAAACACAGGTGGACTAGGAATTGCAACCGACATCCACGATTGCCAGTTTGCAGACAGTGCACAAATATGTGCTCTCAAAGGAGAAGTGTTGTACATTTTTAGAATGCGCCATACCGTATCCATTGATATACCAAGAACCTTTCCTATCTGCCGTAAGGAGGTTGTTGGTTGCTCCTGTGTATACAATAGAAAGTCCAACTCTATGTCAGAGGTACGGGTAGGAGGTTGACGTAGGTGGCGAGGATACCCGTTGGTCACACTTGAACCTTGAAAACGTTTGTATACTCTGTCATTGTGGTGGCATGAGGTTCCAAACGATCTGGATATCTCCGTCTATACAACTCCATAGCTCTGTGAGTAAATTCTTACCTTCCTGAATAAACGCCTCAACCATATCCGTTCATTCCTTTTTTTTTTTTTTTTTTTTTTTTTTATGTCTCCTCCGGTGGGCAAAGGCCCAGAGGCCTACCAATATCCACCGGAGTTGGGAAGCAATCGGATTCGGGGTCGCTAATTGCCGACGTGACCCGATACACGGCGTTTAAAAGTGTGCAAGTCAAAGGAAGTTGGGAAAACAGATAAAGGGAGTGTGTTCCAGACTTTACCAGTAGAGTACATGTAAGATTGAGCATAGCGGTTAAGTCTGGGGTCGGAGAGTTGGACAGAGAAAGGATGAGACTGTGTAGAAAGACGTGTCGCACGAGCCCTTCTCAGTGGAGGAGGTATGCGACGTGAGAGTTCAGAAGAGCAATGTCCGTTGTAATAGCGATAGTATAGAGAGAGTGACGCAACAATTCGACGGGAAGAAAGAGATTGGAGAGAGTTAGTAAGAGCAGGAGAGTTGATAAGACGAAAAGCCCTAGACTCCACCTTTTCAAGATGAGCTGTATGTGTGGAACCACCCCAGATATGCGAGGCGTACTCCATACAGGGGCGAACAACACCCCTATACAGAGCAAGCAACTGGGGTGGCGTAAAAAAACTACGAAGGCGCCACAGAACACCCAACCTCTTAGAAGCTTGTTTAGAGAGAGAGATAATGTGATCTTTCCAAGAAAGATCACGAGAAAAGAAAACACGAGAATATTGAGAACAGATGAAGGTTTGAGTTGAGTGTTTTCGAAGAAGATGTCATAGTTGTGTGGAAGATTGTGTCGAGTAGAAAGATGGAGGAATTGAGTTTTTGAGGCATTGAAAACGACCATGTTTTCTCTGCCCCAATTTGAAATCAGGGATAGATCAGAGGTCAGTTGCTCCAAGGCAATCCTTCTTGCGTCTAATAACTGCTGTTGGGAGGGACGTCTTTCAAATTGAAAGGAATAATGAAGGGTGGAGTCATCGGCATAGGAGTGTATAGGAGACGAAGTAATAGAGAGAAGATCATTGATGAAAATTAGAAAAAGAGTTGGAGAAAGGACAGATCCTTGAGGAACACCACTATTTATAGATTTATAGGAGGAACGGTGGCCGTCTACAACAGCTGCTATAGAACGACCAGAAAGGAAATTAGATAGGAGGTCACAGAGAGAAGGATAGATTCCGAAAGAGGGAAGTTTGGAAATCAAAGCTTTGTGCCAGACTCTATCGAAAGCTTTCGATATGTCTAGCGCCACAGCGAAAGATTCACCGAAACCCCGAAGAGCGGAGGACCAAGAGTCAGAAAGTAGGGAAAGAAGATCACCAGTAGAACGTCCTTTACGAAAGCCATACTGGCGATCAGAGATAAGATTGGAAGAATTGAGATGTTTCCAAATCTTCCTGTTAAGGATAGATTCGAAAACTTTAGAAAGAACGGAGGTTAAAGAAATTGGACGATAGTTAGAGGGTTGAGAAGGGTCCCCCTTCTTCGGTACAGGTTGAATGAGCGCACGTTTCCAACAAGAAGGGAAGATCGAAGTAGAAAGGCAAAGACGAAATAGTTTACCAAGGCAGGGTGCAAGCTCAGAAGCACAAGTTTTGAGAACCGCAGGAGGAATACCATCAGGACCATACGCCTTCTTAGTGTTAAGCTCAGAGAGAGCAGAAATGACATCTTTAGAAGAAATTACAATGTTAGGCATAAATACAAATTATTATATTGGTGGTATACAAATTATTAGGCATGATTTGATCGGATTTTTCAATTACATAGCTGTGCTAAAACACACGATTATCCATATGTAAGAGCTGTGTTAACTTTTGTACGATAATACTGGCAATATCCGAGCACCCAGAGAGTATTGTGGCATAATATCTTCGAAATGCATCATTTAGTTGGTTGGCAATAACAGTAAATGTTATAAATATTACATAGAATGTCTTATGCTGTCCATGGAGGATTTACATGCGAGTTTCAGCCTTACATTCGTCATTTTCCGAACGTGTTACAACTAACTATTTTAGGTAACTATCCTCGCTGACGCATATGCCGTAAATATATTTTCGCGGGATTTAGAGGAAACAAAGCTTTAGATCGAGATGACAGTCTCTATGAACCCTACATTATATCTGCAATAGGATGCAACCATTCGGTTCATTTGAAAATTATAAAGTTTATGCGCAATTTGCAAACTGCGCATGCGCGATAGCCTATAATGCTCATCACAAATAACTCTAAGATTTAATTGGCCACATTTTATACCTACAAGTTTCCTGATAAATGAGATATCCCGTTGTTGCGCATTAGCTGAGGCAACCTTATATATATATATATATATATATATATATATATATATATATATATATATATATATATATATATATATATATATATATATATATATATATATATATATATATATATCCGCGATAGGCCTATCCCAGCCAGCGGTATCCGCCGTGGGTCCAAGAAACCCAAGGATCTTTCTACTTGCAGGACGAAAGTCCTACCTAGGGTATGGTGAAAAAAAAAAAAAAAAAAAAAAAAAAAAAAATATATATATATATATATATATATATATATATATATATATATATATATATATATATATATATATATATATATATATATATATATATATATATTGTTTAAACTGCGAGAATTTTTCCTTCTTCGCAGTTACTCCAAGTATACAAGGGTCTCATCCGCCCTTGTATGGAGTACTGTTCTCATATCTGGGTTGGCTCAGGTTTCACCCGTCTTTTGGATAAGGTAGAGTCAAATGCTAAAAGACTTATAAACTGTTCCGCTATTTCTAATTCACTTGACTCTTTATCTATGCGACGCGACGTTAGTGCTTTGTCTTTTTTCTATAGGTACTACAGCGGCAAATGCTCGAGGGAATTATCCACCCGTGTACCTCGCAGTACAAGGGGTGCATTGTCTGCGCATCAATTTTGCATGGGCATAGGCAACTCCAGGCTGTCCGTTGTGGTGCCGCCTCCTTTCCTGCCACATCTGTTCTGTGGAATTCTCTCCCATCTTCTGTGTTTCCTGCAGAATTTAATCTCAATTTCTTTAAATCCAGCGTCTGTGCTCACCTAAGAAATTTGCGTTAGGTGGGTCCTCATGGGTCGTTTTTATTTTTTTTATTATTATTATTGTATTTTTTATTTTTTTTTTGTTCTACTTTATTTTAGTTCTTATGACACCCCCTCCTTGAATAGGGCTTTGCCCGTGAGTGGTGGTGATGTGTAATATATATATATATATATATATATATATATATATATATATATATATATATATATATATATATATATATATATATATATATATATAATATATATATATATATATATATATATATATATATATATATATATATAATAATTTAAAATGTCCTGCTGCACTTTGGTAGTGCCATATTTCTATACGAAACAAAACCTTACAAAATAAACTTAAAAGTGTACACTAAACACATATTTTCAGAGTAAAACATTAAAAAATCATTTCCAATGATAATAGACTTGTCAATTATAAGTGACTATTACAAATTTCTCTTGCAAAATTAATGATATGAACTTGGAAAGAAAAGTGACTCTTTAAACTGTCTTATATTCCATTATTATTATTACAGGATTTTAATCCTATTTAATTTAGGCTTTGCAAAGAATAAAGAAAAAGAAGGAGTTTTGTAACACATTAAGGGAGAGAGATTCCAATTGTATTCTAAACAGTTACGTTATTAATTCGCAAATTATTTGCTGCTTTTTGAAGGAAAAAGCAATTTATTTTAATAACGTTGTAGAGGGAATGAGGGTAAGGGCGGAGATTCACGTTGTATTACAAAATTTATTTATCCTTGTATACGAATAATAATGCTAATACTAATAATAATAGTACTAGTAATAATAATAATATTATTATTGCTGTTGTTATTTGTTATTATTATTATTATTAGTAGTAGTTGCGCACCAAAACTGCGAAACATTGGTAGGGTTCCAGAGGGACTCCCTGGGACGGAGTCCCAGGGTACCCATGACCCTGGGGCGTTAGCCCCAGGGTATTCGTGGTGTTATAAGGTCCCAGGGTGGGGTTAAGGCCCCCAAGGGGGGTGAGGCCCTCGAAAAAAATAAAATAAAAAAAATAAAAATATAAAAATATTATATATTATAATATATATATATATATATATATATATATATATATATATATATATATATATATATATATATATATATATATATATATATATATATATACCAGGAGACCCTACGAGTGTCCCATAATGGGGTCACCATACCCTGAAGCGGAGTCCCAGGGTACCTCGAAAAAAATTTAAAAGAAAATAATGTATTAAATAAATAAATAATAATAATAATAAAGAAATAATAATTAGAATATATATATATATAAATATATATATATATATATATATATATATATATATATATATATTATATATATATATATATATATATATATATATATGACAAGCCACTTCCTCTGGGGTTTACAGTCTCCCCTACCCCACCCATCAACCGGGGACCGCTGTGGAGGCACAAGGGGTCCGCTGTAGAGCCACCGGGGTTTCGCGAAACTCGCATATATATATATATATATATATATATATATATATATATATATATATATATATATATATATATATATATATATATATATATATATATATATATATACGGGGTCGAGTGAAAAAATAATAGTTATTAATTAATTGAAAATTAATTAATAAAATTATTATGAAATAATAATTATTTATCTCGTATTAAAACCCGCTGCATCCCACAGGGGATCACATCCCACCACTCACACCCCTTCTCTCAGGACCCGTTTTAACATAAGGAGCCATCACCATCCCTCGGGGGAGTCACCTCAACACGGGGACATGTATATTACCACACTACATCCAATAGCCTTGCACTCCGTACAAGGAAACGTTGACCCCGCCTTTTCGTAAGGGGTCGCACCCACCATACCGGGGTAGCTTGTTAAAAAATACCGCTCACAGGGTGTTTCACATGGGTATATTTTTAAATAAATAATAAAAAATAAATAATAACAGTAATAGAAAATAAAAAATAATAAATATAAAAATAAAATAAAATAAAAAAAAAAAAAAAAAAAAAAAAAAAAAAAATAAAAATAAAAAAACTATATAAAACAAAATAAAAAAGAAAAATTGTAAAAGTAAAAATAAAGATAAAATAAATAAATAAATAAATATATACATATGTATAATGGCGTAGGGGTATTCCATTACCTAGCTTCCTTAACCCCTCCTCAGCAAATAAAAAAAGTACAAAGTTAGCAATAGTTATTCATATATAGGTTGATGTCGATGAAATAATATATATATATATATATATATATATATATATATATATATATATATATATATATATATATATATATATATATATATATATATATATGTGGTTTAACTCTCTTAGTGGAAGGTTGTGCTTGTAGAGCTCCAAGTGTGTGTGTTTGTGTGTGTGTGTTTTTTTTTATAATCTTAAGTGTGTGTTGTGTTTTTAACTTTTCTTTAAGTGCATAGTGTTTTAATCTTTTAGTGTTTTAATCTCTTAGTGTTTTAATCTCTTGGTGTTTTAAATTAATTATAGGTTATTTTTTATTGTCTGCGAAGATCGTCATTTTCAGATAAGTATTGTTTTAAGCTAAGTAAACTTTAACCATTTTAAATTTACTATACATTTTCTTCAGTCTTTTAACTGAATTTCCTTAGCAAGTTCCTTTCCAAGCTTTATTATTTTTAATTATTGATTTTTTTGATAGTTTTAATAATTTTAATATTGGTTATTTTGTTTTTAATGTTAGTTTACAATATTCTGTGTGCTTGCGTGAGTGTGTGTGTGCGTTAGTGTGTGTATGCGTTTTTTTTTTTTTTTTTTTTTTTAATGTCTAATCTGTGTGTTCGTGGGGTTGGGCGTAGGCGGGGCTTTCTATTACCTTTGCTAATGTCCGTGGCCTTCGATCTAATTTAGCGTCTGTTGAACACCACCTCTCTTCCTAACCTATTGCTTCTGTCTGAGACCCAGCTGGACAGGGATTCCTTCTCTAGTAATCTTAATGTCTCTGACTACAACTTTTTTCACAATTTCCGTCTAAATGGTGGAGTCTGTGCCTATATTAACATTAACACTCCCGTGACACGTCTCGAAAATCTAGAATCTCCTAATTTCAATGTTTTATGGCTTAAAATCTGTCTTCCTACTACTACTATTATCTTGTGTTTCTGCTACTGCTCCCCTAATGGAACAGATTTTCCAGTTTTTTTTCAATATCTTACTACTACTCACGAGACTGTCACTTCTTCTCATCCAAATGCTGAAGTCCTCTATTTAGGGGATTTCAACGTACACCACACTGAGTGGTTGGGTTCCTCTCATACTGATACAGGTGGGAGGGAGGCCAAATCATTCAGCATTCTTAACGATCTGGAGCAGTTGATTAGGGAACCCACACACATTCCAGATCGTCCTAACCAATTCTTGAATACACTTGATTTATGCTTCACCACTACTCCTTCTAGTTATAAATACACCATTTTCCCTCCTATTGGTAACTCTGACCATAATCTTATAGCTCTTAATTATAATGCTTTCTCTCCAACAGCTCCACCATGCCCTAAACGTATTTTCTGGCACTTTAATCGGGCTAATTGGGGGCAATGCGCCGCTTCTTTGCTAACTATCATTGGAGTGAATCTTGCTTTGTCTCGGGGGACGCTTCTGTCTCTGCTGAAAAGGTAGGGGCCGTAATCCTTGACGGGATGGGCAGATTCATTCCATCTTCAACTAAATCTTTTTCTCCTCAAAATCCATGGTTCGATGGCAACTGTTCTCTTGTCCTTCGGGAGAGAGACAATGCTTATCGTGAATGGAAAAACTCTCCTTCTCCTATCACTCTTGCTAATTTTCTTTCAGCTCGGAATCGTTGCAGGGATGTTCTTCGACGGACTAAGCGTACTTTCATTAAAAGGAAGTGCGCTGACCTCCATGGCTCTCCTACTGATAAAAATTTCTGGCCTCTTGTCAAAAATATCTCTAACAACTTCTGTAAATCTGCCTTTCCTCCTCTTATTCGCTCTGATGGTTCTGTAGCTAATACTCCTTCTGAAAAGGCTAATCTCTTCGGCCTCCTTTTTTCATCTAATTCCACCCTGCTTGATTCTGGCATCCCTCCTCCTCCTACTCCTTCTCCTCTCAGGTGTCCCATGCCTCTACCTGTAATTACTCATGATCGGGTGCATGGGATCCTGAAATCTATGAACGTCAGGAAGGCAAGTGGCCCGGATGGCATTCCCCCTCGTGTTCTGAGGGAGTGTGCTTCCGAGTTGGCCCCTGTCCTCGTTCAGCTCTACTCTCTATGCCTTAATACTAATACTTTTCCTCTATGCTGGAAGCATGCGTTTGTTCAGCCGATCCCGAAAAAAGGTAGCCGTTCTGACCCTTCTAACTATCGACCTATAGCTCTCACTTGTGTTCTATCTAAAATTTTTGAAACTCTCCTCAACTCTCATTTCCTGGATCATTTGGAGTCTCATTCTCTTCTCTCAGATCACCAGTATGGCTTTCGTCGCTCGAGGTCAACTGGTGACATACTTTCCTATCTTACTGATCTATGGTCTTCTGCCCTTAGGGACTTCGGGGAGTCTTGTGTGGTGGCGCTTGACATATCCAAGGCTTTCGACCGGGTATGGCATGCGTCACTGCTCTCTAAGCTCCCTTCTTTGGGTTTCCTCCTTCCCTTTGCTTACTCTTGTCTAGTTTTCTCTCAGATCGTTCCATTTCGGCTCTTGTAGATGGAGCGACCTCTTCCTCCTTTTCTGTCAACTGTGGTGTTCCTCAGGGTTCTGTTTTATCTCCAACCTTATTCTTACTTTTCATTAACGATCTTCTCAACTGCACTTCTAACTCTGTTCACTCTTATGCTGATGACTCAACTCTACATTCTTCTACTCATTTCAAATCTGCTCCTCTTTTGCTTCTAGAGTTGCTTCTCGTCTTCAACTTTCCGATTCTATTCTTGCCGATCTGGATGGATTTCCCGGTGGGGTCATAGCAACCTTGTGAAATTCAACTCTTTAAAAACTCAACTTCTTCACATCTCCTCTCTCAAAAACACCTCCTAACTTTCCTATCCTCTTCGATGGCTCTCCCGTCTCACCTGTAAATAACATTAACATTCTTGGTCTAAACATAAACAACAAACTGTCTTGGAAACCACATATCACAATGGTTGCTAAAGCGGCCTCTAAGAAGCTGGGAATTCTGTTCAGATTGCGAGAATTTTTTTCTTCTGAGCAGTTACTCCAAATATATAAGGGTCTTATTCGCCCTTGTATGGAGTACTGTTCTCACATTTGGGGGGGCTCCGGCTCCTCCTCTCTTCTGGATAGGGTTGAGTCAAAAGCTAAAAGATTAATAAACTGTCCCCTACTTTCAAACTCTCTTGACCCCTTATCTCTGCGACGTGACGTTGGCGCACTATCTCTTTTCTACAGGTACTACAATGGCAGGTGCTCGAGGGAATTGACCTCTCGCATTCCTCCACCGTTGCGTCGTCCTCGTTGCACAAGGGGTGCCCTGCTTTCGCACCAATTTTGTGTGGACGTAGGAAACCCCAGGCTAGCCCGTTGTGGTGCCTCCTTCTTTCCAGCCACCTCTATTCTGTGGAATTCTCTACCATCATCTATTTTTCCTCCTGTATTTAATCTTCCACTCTTCAAGTCTTCCGTCTGCGCCCACCTGAGGGCTGTGCGTTAGGTGTGTGCGTTTGTGTTAGTTTTTGTCCCTATGTGTGTGCCCCTCCTTGAAAAGGGCTCTGCCCGTGAGTGGTGGCGTATTATATATATATATATATATATATATATATATATATATATATATATATATATATATATATATATATATATATATATATATATATATATATATATATATATATATATATATATATATATATATATATATATATATATATATATATATATATATATATATATATATATATATATATATATATATATATATATATATATATATATATATATATATATATATATAATATATAATATATATATATATATATATATATATATATATATATATATAT
>SEYY01009678.1:7500-10000 GCA_009176605.1 Armadillidium nasatum | reverse complement strand
TTAAAATGTATATATGTATCATAAACACTTATTTTATTAGAAGAAAACGTACACTGCTAGAGGCTTTTGAAAATAAGAAGCCAAGATCATTTTTCTAGAATAGGAAAGAAAATCACATATGTGTGAAGTAAATTATTATAATGAATCCGAGAATAGAGAAAAGGAATAACTCAGAAACTGATAGACAAGGATTGAAGGGTGTGTTACCATTTATTGTAATAAATATAAATTTCCTAAAATATTTACATTAAAGCAGAATATATTTATGAATTCATCTAAAGAGAAATGCCATAAAATCCTCCAAACCCTTCCTTGCTCTTCAGACTTCGCTACTAGTTTCAATTTTCTATCGTTTCCATAACCACTACTAAAGAACTTCTGAAAAGAATATTAAAAGATAATTAGTAATTTGGGGAAAGGTCTCTTCTAGTTGAAAGTGGTCAGAGAGTTTTTATTTAACTGTTTAGAGTGTTGCAACAATTTGAGCACCTCCGTAAGATTTTTTTTTTTTTTTTTGAAAAAAATTTCTTGTCTCCCAACGACCGTAATAATTAAGGTTCCTGATTCACAAAATCAATAAGCCATACAATACTTTTATTTCTTCCTCTAAGCATTTTTGTTTGCTTTTTATGATGACCTTTTTGCGCCCTTTTTTTTTTTTTAAAAAAACATCCATTTAAAAATAATCTTTCCATTAATAATAAATTACATTTTGTGAAAGAAACCTTATAACTCTTTCCTTTCATTTCATATTTCCATTTCTTAGCTTATGAACAATGTAAAGTGAAAGGATCTTCTGGTATAACCTGGTGTATGGAAGAGTACCTCCAAAATGCGAGTACAAGGACCCACCAGTCAGTTTTTATAAAAAGCTTAATTTTATGTCACTTGTTAATTAACAGAGTAAGAAAAGACATACTTTCCTGTCGTCCGTTTGTTCTACAATATCTTTTGATTAAAACAGTAGAACATTGTTTATGTATTAAACATTTCTCATATATATATATATATTATATATATATATATATATATATATATATATATATATATATATATAATATATATATATATATATATATATAATATATATATATATATATATATATATATATATCAGGGGAGGCTCGTGACGTGGTTGTAGGTTTGTGCAACCACCATTATATCAACTAGTTAGTGTGAAGCTGTTATTTATTACTTTTTATTTCTTAATTTTTTTTTAATAGGATGAAATAATGACACCCCAATGAAGCATCATTTAATGCAAAAAAAAAAAAAAAAAAAAATGTCATACAATTTTGATTAGTTATTCTAAACGAAGAAAATACTGTATGTAGTTTGTAAAAGTTTTGCAAACGCATCCTTTAATATAACGGACGAGAGAATTGTGTGTGCACACTTGCCGTTCGAGCGTTTCCATTAGTACGATGTGGTTGCAAATGAAATGCAACCGACTGTACAAACTTTCGTTTATAGTGCAAGAAACATTTTGAAAGAAATTTTTAGAAAAAGTATACGTATTTCAATTTTTGTTCCTCACAGTTTAGAATATATTTATATTTATTATTATTATTATACTTATGCTTAATAATAATAATAATAATAATAATAATAATTATTAATTAATATATTATTATTATTATTATTATTATTAATTATTATTATTATTATTATTATTATTATTATTATTATTATTATTATTATTATTATTATTATATTATTATTTATTATTTTTATTATTATTATTATTTATTATTATTATTATTATTATTATATATTATTATTATTATTATTATTATTATTATTATTATTATTATTATTATTATTATTATTATTATTATTAATATTATTTCTCGTGGCTAATCGTGTAGAGAGGATGCGATTGTTTATTTTGCAATTTTTTTGTCTGATATATATAAAAAATAGTTCGCTTACAAAGAAAAGGTAAAAAAAAAAAAAAAAAAAAAATTATTTTTTTTTTTTTTTTTAAGATGAATGGTAATATATATTATATATATATATATATATATATATATATATATATATATATATATATATATATATATATATATATATATATATATATAATATATATATATATATATATATATATATATATATATATATATATATATAGTATTATATGTGAAATTCAGACGAAAACCACCTCTAAATTTTACCACGAGCTGCCCCTGATATTATATATATATATATATATATATATATATATATATATATATATATATATATATATATATATATATATATATAATATATATATATATATATATATATATATATATATATATACATACAAATTTAATACTGAGTTTCAATATAAATAATGTAAGTATAGTTTTATATATCAAAGCAAGCATAAAATTACATGGGAAACTCCAGCTGAGGCTGAAAAATAATAATAAATAGGTCAAGAGGCGAGAGATCACCCCCTGCAGAAGTTAAATCTTCTTCACAAGTCTTTCCAGGTGACCGGGTGTTCCCA
>SEYY01009677.1:52500-54371 GCA_009176605.1 Armadillidium nasatum | reverse complement strand
AATGTTTTCAACTGTCAAGATTAAGTTTTCTGATAGCTAGGCCTAACTAAAAATATTTTTGGTTTATTAGAACGATAGATAGATTTCTAACCCTTAGTCTTAAAACCATTTCGACTTGTTATTTTTTTTTTTTGGCTTGGATTAGTGGCTTAATACAAACTTTGCTAATTTGCATATTTTTTCTGGCCCTCTCGTTAATGCTTTACTTCGCTTGTCTTTTATAAATAACTGTCTTTAATTGTTTGCAGATGATTGGTGTTTCCTGTAGTTTAGTAATCATAAAGCCGTCATGCTTGCTCTATGGTACCTCTGGTTGGCATTGCATATTATTAATATATATATATATATATATATATATTATATATATAATATATATATATATATAGATATATTATATATATTATTATATATTATATATATATATAAAATATAATAAAAAATATATGTTTATGATAATATATATATATAATATATATATAATAATATATAATATAATATATATAAATGGATATATATATATATATATATATATATATATATATATATATATATATATATATATATATATATATATATATAATATATATATATATATATATATATTAGTATGCTTTAAAAACAAAGATTTAACATTTTAGTACATATTTTTAAAACTTTCTATTTACTTCTTAAAAAACATTAAATATTTGATTCTAGATTTAAAATTAAAGAAATGTTTAAGTCTGATTTATAATTATCTAGAAGCCAACTTATATTTGTTGTGATAGTAATAATAGAATTAATAGAATTATTAGAAATAATAGAATTAAAATGATGTAAGCGAAATGACTAATTTATAGGAAAAGCGAAAATTACCTTATCAATATAATAAATATTATTATTATTATTATTATTATTATTTTTATTTATTATTATTATTATTATTATTATTATATTTATTATTTATTATTATTTTTATATATATTTATTATTATTATATTATCATTATTATCATTATATTAATACTATTATTATTATTATTATTTATTCAAATTATTATTAATTTCATATATAATTTTGAATTAAAAAGAATAACAACGTTAGGGAATTTAAAAAAAAAAAAAAAAAAAAAAACAATTTTCTAAATGGAATAAAATCCTCACTTTGGTATATATTGCCCATAAAACTTTTAAAATTGCTTAAAACGCTGAAGTGAAAGACTAGTAGGTCGAAACTCTTCTTATTTGACGAAGCTTCAGACCTCGTATCCTGTTACTGACCCTTTTTTTGAGGATGATCGGAATATATATTATATATATATATATATATATATATATATATATATATAATAGTATATATATATATATATATATATATATATATATATATATATATATATATATATATATATATATATATATATATATATATATATATATATATATATATATATATATATACCTAACGAGGATGGATATATTAAAATTCTCTGCAGCTTGCCTGGTACACTTGTTACCTTTCGGACATATTATTTGCTTTGAAGGAGTTTCCTAGGATATGTAAAAAAAAAAAGAAAAAAAAAAAAAAAAAATTAAATACCTTTGTAGATTGACGTTCAGGAGATTTTGAGAAAGGATTTCAAAGCCCCGAAAATTGGGATCCTAAAGAAATATTTATTTTATTTAAAGATTAAATTTTTCATTTCTCTAATAACATATAAAAAAAAAAAAATCATTCAATTTAAGTATTTGTAATACTATTAGTGATAACGAACTTAGTTTGCATATTGGAGGTTACGGGTTCGACTCATGAAAAAAACATAGAAAGATTGAATTTATTAAGAAAAAGCTTTCAACTCATTCTTATCTTAAATTTTTTGCTTAGTAAACAAT
>SEYY01009677.1:45000-47500 GCA_009176605.1 Armadillidium nasatum | reverse complement strand
TCTGGGGCAAAAGAGTTGGACAGAGAAAAGATAATTCTATGTAGTAAAACGTGTCGCACGAGCCTTTCTCAATGGAGCAGGTATGCGACGGGAGAGTTCAGAAGAACAGTGTCAATTGTAACTATAATATATATATATATATATATATATATATATATATATATATATATATATATATATATATATATATATATATATATATATATATATATATATATATATTATATATATTATATTATTTTTTTTTTTTTTTTTTTTTTTATTATTTTTATTATTTATATTTATTATTATTATTATTTATTATTATTATTATTATTATTATTATTATTATTATTATTTCAGATATTTACAGACTGATGCTTAGCGACAAGAATTTTGGATTAAGTGTAAATCAAATTGCAAATCGTGTACTACCATCCCTAATACCTCTAACAGTTTTCCCAACTTTACATCTTGAACAATTCAGTTTCTTAATGCTCACGATCCAGGAAATGTTGGAAATGATTGACAGGTAGCTAAATTAGTTGACAAGTAGCTCTAAATTTTTGATAGGTTGCGATATTCCTCATTTATATGTAATGATATTTTTCTCGAATTATTATTGTAATTAATGCTTTACAATCTTCCGAAAGACACCAAAAAAGGCACCTGAAGCTCGGCAGTTTGAATCTAGCGAGTCCAGGTAGTGGAGAAAAGAGGATGTTACGCCATCAACTGAGTTCAGATAGTATGACTTTCTCCCCATTTACCCTTATTCCAAATGTTCGGATTCAAGATTCCAAAATGTCATCCAGTGCCGAAGACTTTCTATCAAGGAGGGGCTCTGCAAGTGCAGGTTACTTAGGTCTTTCACGTTCAGGTATCTATTATAGAGTATAGATTTAAGTCAAATTCAATATCGCATGATTTGCTTATCACTTGATGGAAAATGGTATGTTTCTATGTTTTCTCTTTGAAATATTTGCATGCGTATTACAAGTAATATTAATATAAACTTTTTCTCATATTTAAAAAAATCAAAGTAATATAACCACGTGTGCCCTAACCTTTGCATCGGTGTTTTTATCTCACTCTCTCTCTCGAAATCTGTAAAAAAAAATGGCAATTTCTATATTATAATTTTTTCCTCTTTCTAATGGTTGCTTCAAATTTTTCAGAATTTAACTATTTATAAATAAACAAAAATAAATATTTTACTTTCTTCCTATTTCTGAACTTACAATGGAAACTTTTTGTCTTACAACTTTACACTACTCACTTGAACATATGTTTACTACTTTTTGTATAATAGTAAACTGTCTACCGTGGCTCAAACGGTAGAGTGATTGATTCTCGTGCTTGAGGGCGTCGGTTCGTTCCCACCTGTGGATCCTAGGAATATACTACCTAGAAAAGTTCTTCTCCTCGAATAGGGCAATACCCGTGAAATGTGAACTTTTAATAAATTTTAAAAAAAAAATGTTAAATTAACTTTACTCACTATAAGTTGCGTGACTTCAGTTTTATAATAATTCTCCATCTATGAGAACTAATAGTAAAAATAAAATAATTTGTGTACATTTGACTCGGTTTAACATTTTTCAAGAATTCTACAGAGAGTTATTTATCATTTTCTCTTAAAATAATGTCGTTTTCTTGGACGTAATTTCTCTTCTATTTGAAGTCAGTTTCCTAAACATTTCAAAATATGTTTTTACTCTTAAAGTTACAAGAATTCTTTTATGACCAAATTTTATTCACATTTGAATTTGAAAATTCTTATTATAAATACTAATGTAAATATAAATTTATAAACAAATTCTTATTCTTTTTCTTTTAAAATATCGTTAATCACTCCGATATTTCTGACTTTTTCTACTTATATCCTCTACCGAAAGACATATGATAAAATTTATCTGTAAATATGTATAATTATTATTATCTATGTAAATTTTTTAAAAATTTATTTGTAATTTTGTATAATTATTATCTATGTAAATTATTTACCTATCTTTGTATCTAGAAAAACCATTTTTCAATGTTTGATGTTTACATAAAGCTTTCATATACTGTATTATTATCTAAATATATTTGTTCCTACCATACATTTGAAAAGGGCTCTGCCCGTGAGTGGTGGCGTTCTGTAAAAAAAAAAAAAAAAAAAAAAAAAAAAAAAAAAAAAAAAAAAAAAAAAAAAAACAGTACAGTTGAACACGATCTTCGTATGGTAAGAAAATAAGAGTCTATAAACTAAAAGTGTAATGGTATTTATTTTTTGTCCATTATTTTTGTGTAAATATCACTTGGTGTTCTAAAATTTATTGTTATATTTTGAATCTTCGTTTTTTATTTTTTTTGTTTTGTTTTACCGATCTTCATTTTTAAATGTTCTTATCACACAGATCCTCCATTTTAGTTGTTTTCATCTCACCGATCTTCACTTTCAATTGTGTATATTTTAGTTGTTTTTACCTCACCGATCTTCTCTTTCAAATGTTGCCTCACATATCCTCCATTTTAA
>SEYY01009677.1:25000-42500 GCA_009176605.1 Armadillidium nasatum | reverse complement strand
CACCTTGCGACTCATAACGTGTTGCATTTTTAGAGGACATGTTTGTAACCTTATCAATGAATCATTTAAATTACAATGAAAGCGAAACACTGCCTCGTTTCCAACAAATATACAAATGTCACCTAATCTTTACGGCTTTTCTGTTCCTTTTCTGGATTTTTTTTTTTTGTAAGGAAATTTTTTTATGTCAATTTTGCTCAAATAATTTGAAATAAATATTTTTGTTTAAGATTTTCATGAAAGTTGGGGTCCTGTCGAAATTTAGGATGAATGATCCAAAAATTAAAATTTTTTGCTTCGTTTACACTTTTGCATTCAATAAGGATCAAATTATTCTAAAAGGAAGAGAGAGAAATTTCTGATGTAGTATTTGATATCATTAGAATCGATAGGGTGATCAAGAATGATTTCATACATTCAAAGAACTACAGTTGTCATTTGATGTGCATACTGTACAATAATGTTATACAATACATCAAGAACCCAAAACTAAATGATTTTAAAAGTCTTACTCCCTATATTTTGTACATAAAATTGCCCCAATCAAACGTTAAATGTGTAAATATAGAACTTAAATGGCCAGAGACCCAGGAGTACTTCCCCATCGTTCGGTCGAACTTACTGGTTCGTTTTCAGTAATTCTTTATTGTTCAGTAATTATCATTGTTGGAATTCTCTCCTATTTAAATTGTATATTAGATGGGAATTTCATTCTTTGTGCTTTTTTTTCAGATGGTTTCAAGGTAAACGAATTGAATACTTGTGTTTGTACCCATCTCAAATCTTCCCTAGTAATTTAATTAAGGAAGCTTTTGATTCCAAAAACATCTGAAATCTTCAAATCTTAGGGGAAGATTTTTCACAAATATTCTTTTTCAGTTTTAATTAAAAACCTTTTACCGAATCTTTTGTTGCCTCACGGAGATCGAATAGAGTTGAATTTATTTGTTGAATACTCCTGATTTTCAATCTTAATCAAACTGCTGCTATTTTTTTATTTCAAAGATTACAACTAATTTACATACTATACATCTTATTTTTGTATTTTTCATCACCAAATAAGTTACAGTTTCAGAAACGTCTACCCAAATTTCATTTTCCCTTAATGATTTCCCATCTTCATCAGATTTAATTGATCTTTATGAACTTCTTCTAGACGTCTTTTGCCTTTTAGAAATTGACTGAAGCAAGTCTCCAATTTCAAGAAAAGAACCATTTCCTACCTTTATATGACCTTATCTGAACCTCATTACTGGAACTCTTTGGTAGAAAAATCAGATTTGTGTGCATTCTCTGCAAATGAACTTAATGTTTCTATGAAATGCTTGTGGATCTTCACTTTGGATGGGTACTGCATGTTTTAGCAAGTTTGTTCCTCTTAATCAACGTATACCACCACATTTTCTTGTGAATCTTTACTATGTTACTGCCTTCTTTCAGTTTCCTATATTTCTCAGTTTTGCATATGAAACAGTTAACTTTGATTTCTGACTGTAAGATGATTCTAAGTGATAGAAGAATAAATCTCAATAATACTTATATATATATATATATATATATATATATATATATATATATATATATATATATATATATATATATATATATATATATATATATATATATATATATATATATATATATATATATATATATATATATATATATATATATATATATATATATATATATATATATATATATATATATATATATATATATATATATATAATAAAAGAGAGAGAGGTGAATGTCGCACATATCGTAAATTTGAGGTTACTGGACATCTCTTATGTGTATTTAAGCTTCAGTAGTCATGATTGGTCAATATTGGAGATGTTAAGTTTATTGAAAAGAATGAAAAAATGTTAGTCTTTGAATACTCCCAAACTGTGATGTTAGTTCGTAACTTTTGTTTGCATCCATAATCGGAATGTTTCAATTTGAACAAAAGGCGAAGTAAAATTTTGTGTACTACTAGGGAAGACATTTACTGAAACATGAGCATGTTAAGGAAGGTTCAAGATGATGACGCCATATTTGGAACACGAACGCTTCAAGAACGAACGTGAATCTTGGGAAGTGATCCTCACTCCGGAAGGCTGGCAATATCACGTACGGGTGAAATAGTCATACCGTTAACTGAACAGAGACATTCTTTGTCTTCTTCGCGGTTCAGTTAGACGAAAAATCAAGAGCTGTAAGAAGTGAAGAATTTGGTATTGCACAATCAAAACTTAATGACAGTCAGTATTTGCCATAGTTTCAAGTCCCTATGCTTCCATATCCTCCTTATTCATAAGATCTTTCTTCAGAAGATTTGCATCTCTTTGCTTGGTTGAAAAATACTTTGAAGGGTCGACGGCGTCAGTTTGCAAAGGAGGTTCATTTGGCTACCACGGTATCGCTGGCGGGTATATATATATATATATATATATATATATATATATATATATATATATATATATATATATATATATATATATATATATATATATATATATATATATATATATATAAAGTATTTCAAAGGACTTTCTGGTTGTTAACATTGACGATTTAGTTTGGTTATACTGGAATCCCTCCTAATAAGACTGCTGTGTGTGCTGTATGTGCTGTATGTACAGAATTTGTATCAGCGACAATGACTTACCTATTTACGACTGGAGATGGAAGTTTCGATCTTTCTTAAATAATGTGTTATTGAACTGATTCTATGCAGAAAAAGAATACTATACACTGAAGCCTTGTCTTGATTTAATTTGCCTTTGAGCAACATGCTGACACCACGATGAACACATGAATAAAAGGTTTCTACTGAGCACAAATTTTTCTCTTAAATGGAATATGGGAAAATACAAAGGACAAGAGAGTAGAAAAATTTTCGCTTTTATTTTTCACTTCGAGAGGGTCTACTATTTAAAATTCTTTGGCATTAATATAATTTTGTACAGAAAAAAGAGCGTAACCTTAAATAAAAGATTTCTGGATTGGAACTGAAATATGTTTTATTTTTTTAAAATTTTTTTAAGCAATTACTTTGTAAAGAAAACTTTTGTAATAATCATTGCATTTTTTATAATACTGATCAATACTGATCATAGGGTAGATCTGGTCATCATTTACTTTTATGTATTTTGATGATGATATATATATATATATATATATATATATATATATATATATATATATATATATATATATATATATATATATATATATATATATATATATATATATATATATATATATATATATATATATATATATATATATATTCTAGCGATTACCTATTAAAAACATTAATAGCAACCTGCATTTTGTTGACACTAAAAAAAATTAATTTCTATCTATAATTTTATTTGATGTACTGAATTGGTTAGGGGAGGGTGGCACAACCATCTTCTTTTGGGAAATTTTATTTATATAGTCTACTAATATTGATAGGATTTATAGTAATGAAGAACAATCTGGACTGTTTAAAAAAAAAAAAAAAAAAAAAATTCAATTCAAAGTGGGACGCTTCAACATTTTTTGTCTTTATTTTATTTCTGGTCAATAGTTGATGTGATGAAAACCTAAAGAAAGATCTTGCCAATCATTTACAAATCGGTATTAAGATATTAAAATGATTCAGTAGAAAAGCTTATCCTTATATACAGGTGTGATGCAACACGCCGAAAGAAAGATCTCCCAAGATCATTTCCAATTTTGCAATGAAAATGAAAATTGTTTTTTTTTTTCAGCCTTTGATATGACCTCATTGGAGGGGAAATGAGAATTTGAAATATGACAACGAATTCCAATTTAGAATTGTTGCAACACAGTACTTTTAGTGGGCAACTGATACTTTTTTTTCTTTTTCTTTTTTACATCTCATGAATATTGCCTTATTCGAATTTTTACATAGGATCTACAGAAGGAATTGAACCAGCCTACAATCACATGAGTCAATAATAATACCGTTATGCCACAGTCAAAGGCTATAGTACAAAAACTAAAGCCTATCAAATACCCAGTATTTCTACAGACTACAGAATTGAAGCATGAACAGATGTTAGGAAAAAATTATAATAGCGATTTTGGATGAATTGAATTGCTGCAATTTTATGGCAATTTGAAAATTTAAAAAAAAAAAAAAATAAGAAGATAGAGTTCGGAATCTTAATGATTCAATTGTTATGAAACTCTGGCAAAGAAAACTTTAATTATGGTATTTTGCTTTTTGTAGTAAAGGAAATTTTCCTTGGAGTTGTTTTTCGGAAAATTTTCAAAAATAGATATCCTTTATAAAAGTAGATTTTGGGCCATCAAAGTGGTTAAGGTATAATTCTAAATAACTTGTAATTACAAGTCAAATAAGTGCCATCATTTGTCTGTAACATTTGTAAGTTTGGAGCATTTTGGAGTATATTCAAATTTCCGTTCTGTAATTAAAAAAAAAAAAAAAAAAATACTACCTTGAAAATTGTAACAAATCAAAGTATCAAAAATATCTATTAAAATTTCAAATATACTTTACCAAGAATTTATCAAAATATACTTAGCCAAAAGGTTGTTACGAACCGAATGAGGTCATATGAAAAAAGTTGGAAAGGAAAACTTTCTACTGAACAGATTTTAAATTTTACTACAAATCTGGAAATGATTCGGCATAATCTTTCAGTTGGTGTTTGATTTCTCAAAATTGGAAGAAAATCAAAGATTTTTTTTTTGTCTTAAAAGTGCGCTTCCCCTTGTTTAAGGATAGAAGTTTGCCTGCGACCGAGGGTTGGAAAGGGCTAGTATAGTTAATAAAAATATGAATTCACTACTTCAGTTTAAAATGAAAACCAAAAACTATTATTATTATTATACTACATTTATTTATTGAATATCTTGATATCTCACACATATATTTGTTCACCCTCAATATCATTTATATTGATTAAACCAACTGAAGATATTATCTTTTACTTATTTTTTGACGGCTTCGGATTCTTAAATAAAATATTTACTCAAACTTCGGCACTTTAATTTAGATTTTTAAAATTTTGACTCCAAATCTTTCTTTATTTTGGATTTTCGATTCAGACTCCGCAACCATCTTCATTTTGGATTTTCGAATGCAGTCTGAATCCATATTCATTTTGGATTTTCGATTCAAACTTTGAATCCATCGTCATTTTATATTTTCGATTCAGACTCTGAATTCATCTTCATTTTGGATTTCGATTCAGACTCCGAATCCATCTTCATTTTGGATTTTCGATTCAGACTCCGAATCCATCTCATTTTCGATTTCCGATTCAGACTCCGAATCCATCTTCATTTTGGATTTTCGATTCAGACGATTCAGACTTTGAATCCATCTTCATTTTGGATTTTCGATTCAGACTCCGAATCCATCTCAATTTTGGATTTTTGATTCAGTCTCCGAATCCATCTTCAATGGGACTTTCTACTTCCAATCCGACTCAAACTCCATAGTTCGGAAATTTGACTCTGAATACAACTTAAATTATTTAATCCCTTTGTATTTCTGTAAGCGTGTCGTAAGATGAATCATTACTAATATGATTCTTAAGCTTCTTTTCTATAATGGAAGCAATAACTAAAAGACAGGTACAGAAATAATTGCAAAATAATATATTTTGTATTAAAATATAAAATCAAGAATTGAATTTTTGAAGATACGCAAAATTTGTTGTACTACTGAATTAAAAAGAAAATTTTTAAATTAATAAAAAAATCTCCCCCCACCCCAACCCCCCCAAAAAAAGTAAATAAATAAAAAATTTATGTGCTCTGAAAAAGTTAATAAAAAAATTCTTATTTAATTTCTAATTTTAATTTATTTACTTCTAATTTTTATTCATTTTTTATATCTATTTAATTTCTTCTTAAATTTGATACGTAATTTGTTCTCTCTCTTTTTGTTTCAAATTCATTTACTCTTCTTTCTAAAGTCCAGACTTTACTTACATGTCTGGACTTTATATTTGCAATAAGCAAAAATATAATTGACTTGTTTATCAAGATCAAGTTTTGATTTATATTTTTTTAAATATTCACATGAAACTATTTAAAAAGTACGAATTTCAAATTGTTTAATCTTTGTTTACGTTTTAATGTTAGCAGATGATGAATGATATGAAAAGATATTTTTAGTACGTTTTTATTTATCTATTTATTTTATTTATTTATTTATTTTTTTTACATGGATGGGATTATATCCCCATGTTGAGAAACGCTGGAATGGACTAATTTTTATTCTTATTTCATTTTTGAATGCTGAAATTTGAAGAAAGATTGGAAAATCGCATTAAAAGTTGCCGGAGTCGTAAGACACTGTGCGCAATCTCGGCGGTTAGATTTATTATTTAGAGAATGAATCGAATGGGAAACTACTTTAATTCAGTTTCTTTTCCCGAATAGAATATGAATGGGTTTACATTTTATTTTCATTTTGAATATAAATTAACATAATATTTAATAGACTGATATTCAAATTTAAATTGTCAAAAAGGGAATTAAGAGTAAATAAATAAATAAAATAAAAATAAAAAAAAAATTTAAAAAAGGGAATAAAACATTGTTATGCCTTAAAAATTATAATCTTTTTTTTAATGAAAATGATTTTTAAGGCATCGTTATATTTTACGTATTCTTATTTTGGCATCATGATTTTCTTTCAGTTTTTGAAATTTTAGATTCAAATATCAAGTTACTAAAAATTATATGAATATATGATAAACGTGAAACAAAATGCAGTCTCATTAAAATCTTTTCATAACAAGAAATTAGATTAAATGGTTTTCAATTGAATTTATTCCCAATGCAATTGTCACTGCTTGCGTAACTCTGCCTTGCGAATCTGGCAATATTTTATGTCCAAATTTGCCTTTTATTTAATAACAAAGTATATGGATATACTATATACATTACAGAGATATAATATATAGGGATATCCCTATACTTTGTTATTAATATGGTTTTCCCTCATCAAGTCTTGTTAATATTTTTGTCGACACCTGATGACGTTTCAATGAAATGTCTATGACGTCATGCTTTTCACGACTACATTAACGATATCGAATTAAGGGCGCGTTCATTAGACCATATCTGACGAGAATAAAAATAAAAAGTAAAATAAAAATATCACATTATTTTAACTTAGAATTTCCAATTAAAAATTTTAGTTCTTTTATGAAAAAAATTTTTTTTTTTTTCGAAATATACTATTCAAATATATATATATATATATATATATATATATATATATATATATATATATATATATATATATATATATATATATATATATATATATATATATATATATATATATATATATATAATATGTGGGTGTGTGTGTGTGGGTGATATACTTTATATTAATTTTAGAATACAAAACTGCTTTTTCATTTGTTTGCAGCTCTACCGTAATATTGTAAGTGAGGGACATTTGAGAGGGAGTTTCTATTCCCCTTCACGACGGTTCCTCCCCTCGCCACCTCTCTACTTTAGTCTACAGGTCACATTTTTTTTCGTCAAATCTTATTTAATTAAACATTTCTTTATTTATGTTAATTTTCATAAACCATTTTATAAATATTGCTTTCTTACGTTATTCAATGTCGATCTATGTGTATATATGTGTGTGAGTGTATGTATGCATAGTTTTCCATGCATAGATACACGTTAGATAGGTCTATGTTTTAAAGTTAACCTTTATTGAAGTTTAAAATCCGGTTTAAATAGTTTTCCTATTTCATATATATAAACACCTTACACGAAACGTTGGCGACGTAGCGAAGTTTGTTTATGATTATAAATTTTAAAAAAAAATAATGTTTGGTGTGTGTACTCCATCATCCGCTTTTTTTATTTGTCTTTTTTTATTTTAATTTTATATTTATAACCTTATATTTCGAAATTTTACCGTTGTACACATAATTTCTTTAATTTTTATGTCACATATTTCGAGAAATATTTAGCACTGAATTTCCAAATATTCACCTCATATTTATTATCCTAATTTTCTTATTTTTAATCTACTTACTGCTGTTCTCGTAAGCCCATATATACCTGATAAAATTAAAAGATAAAGGAAACAAGATGAGACCAATAGCTGACAAATATCTAGAAAATAAACATAAAATGAGAAGAATAGTTGACAAAAGAATAGAATAGATCAGTGATAAATGTTTAGCAACTGAATATTTTACATATACCTTTTCCAATCACAAGATATGTGTTGTGGTGAATCATTAAATCATTTTTGGCCACCTTTTCCCTAATTTAAAATTTACGAGTATGTCCTTGCTTATTCTATTGTAAATAATAAATATTTCCCTTACAGATTTAAATTCATTATTAACTTAAGCTATTCATACTAAATATTTTTTTAAAAAAAGAGTGAGTATTAAAAACTAAAATTTAACTTACCCCATATCATTGTTTTTCATCACATGAAAATAAGATTTTATGAACATATTGAGTCTCTTTAAAATAGGCAATAAGGGAATAAATTCAAATTAAATCAGATGGATATTTGACTTAAGATTCCAATCGCATGATTAAAAGAAGAAGAAAAAGAAATCAGTAGAAGAGACAGCGCAAGTTGTATGCAAAGGATCCATATAAAATTAAGATAGTGATATAGAGCTTATCTTTTAATTTTACAGCCCAGACACAAAAATATTACTATACTTTGTATGTAGTTTCATGATTTTAATAGTGTAAGATGGTGATTCTTTATTAATTAAGAACACCTAAGATGTTTTCTACGAAGAAAAAATAAATTACTCCCCAAACTTTACTAAGTAAATGAGTTGTGGATTCTTAAGAACAATATTCTAATTGTTTGCAGGATTTTTATTAATGTACAGTATTACGAAATCCCTTTTTAAAATATAGCAATCCTTTGACAAATGATATGTTAAAAACATTGCAATGTAATCACATCAATCTCTTTATGTAATTGAATATTTTTGTTGGAAATTTGTATTGATTATATGGACTTCAATAGTTGAACTGTCTTATAAACTATCCTAGATAAATTTTTAATATTATTAAAGGTATTCTGCTACCCGAACACAAAATACGACAAGTTTTTTTTTTTTTTTTTTTTTTAAATTGGTATTAAGGAATATTTTAAAGTTGGTTTTAAATTTATTTTTATCATTTTCAGGAGTTATATTTTTATGTTTATATACATTTCATTAATTAAATTGCATAATATATGTTCAATTGGGTTTTGTTTTGTTTGGGAAAATGTTAAAGATACTTGTAACGTGCTAATCACTGGTCACAAATCAATATTATTTTATAATGAAATCCAAATATTCTTGAATATGAAATATCTATCTATGAATATGAGCTATCATACCTTTAACTTCAATGCTATATATATATATATATATATATATATATATATATATATATATATATATATATATATATATATATATATATATATATATATATATATATATATATATATATATATATATATATATATATATATATATATATATATATATATATACGAAGTGATTATGGATTAATACCAAATTATACGAAAATAAACTACCTTCAAATACTTGAATGTAGGGTCTGACTCCAAATTTAATGACATTAGAAGATGATTTGATTGAAAAATATAAAACTAGTGATAAAAGACAAAAAATATTACTAACAAATAAAATCATTGAAATAAACTCCTAAATAATGATGTCCCTAAGATCTCGATTAAGATGAACTTACTGGTTAACCCAAGGAACTTTACAACCTGATTTAAAGCAAAGAAAATGAACAACGACCTAACAACATTAACAGAATGATGAAGACGGATTTTGCAAATGACGATATGAATTAATTAAGGCTAAATGTATGAAGTACTTATAATTTGGCGTCACAACTGATAAAAAATGGATAGCTACCATATGCTCTCACGAGAGTCTTGAAGGAATCTGCTGTCTGACGCAACCTGTGACTTTGGGTCACTCTTTTAGCGGCAACGTTGGGAACAAATCGCAACATATCAAACTCTCTCTCAATTCATGAATTTGCTGATCCAAATAACACCTGCGTATCGGGAAATGAGAATGTAGATTCTGCTGATACGGAAGATGCAGAATCTGCGGAGGGAGAGGAGTATGCAGAGGTAAAAACAGAAGAACAGGTTCTGTGGATGTGAGAGCGGATGCCGCAAAAGAAGACGATTCAAATAAAGTGAAAATTAATAAAGTGTGAAAGTTCTGGGAACTCCCTGTCAAACTTGGTACCTCTGTTTGTCGCCATAAAAAGTCGCACCCAAAATATGTAGATCCATTGTAAGAAAGTATACGATAATGATTTTGAGATAATGCTGAACATGAGATATGCTTCCATGCATTCCAGATTACTATGTAGGTTAATGACGATGCAGCGGTAGACTGTAGAGGGATGGCTGGCGGAGAAACATTAGGAAATTGACCGACAGTATCAATGTGAACTGTCTCAAAACTCTTGGAAAAAATTCCAATGGTTTCACAGAAGATTTGGTGTGTAGATTCAATTCCAAAGCCTCGAAATGGTGGCCCTCCCAAACTTATTAGCTCATATCATGATCCAAATTTGAACAAAAATAACTTGCCTTGATTAATTTAAGGGACACTTTTACTCCAGAGTGGAACATATCATGGAAGTCGTTAAAGAGCTGTATCTTAACGGAGACAGGCACAAATGGACATGGATAACATGTTGAATGTCACACCACACCAAAAGTTCCTTGGCAAAGAGTAATTAGTGCTTAAGTTTTGTATTTTAAAGGAGGAAACTTTCGACTAGTTTCCTAAAGGCAAGCAATGGCAATGTGGCGGAGGTAACTGGATCCAGAGAAAGAGAAAAGAGAAGAGAAGAGAGAGAGAGAGAGAGAGAGAGAGAGAGAGAGAGAGGGAGAGCGTCAGCAACAATACTCTCAGAGCCATTTACGTAAATCATGAAAGATACATATTTCGTCAAGAAGGACAGATGGCACGTTGACGATCATTCTTAGAGATGAATCTCTTCAAGGACGCCAAGAACTTAGTCTGTACAAAGAATAGAATACTTTGCAAGACATGTTTTTATAAGGTCAATTAAAGAGAAAACAATATAGGCTAATCTAGGTATGAGTCTTCATTTATCTTGTCGGATTTGTTTGTAAAATCCGACCATACCCAAGAATCGACGAAGAGAGGCATATCTGTAGGGCAGGGATATGAAGAGATTTCATTCAGCTTAGCGGCAGAAGAAAGAAAAGCCGGAGAAATCTTTAATGTTTCTTCGAAGGATGATGCTAAAAACTCTAAAGAGGATTAGAAGAAAAGGCACTTGTCAAGAGATAAGCGCAAAAAAGAGAGTTCGTGAAAAAGATGAAAGACCTAACGAAGGTGAGAAGCGTGTTTATCTTCAGAAGAATGAAAAATAAGGTCATTCTTATAAACAAAAAAGAAGTATCACGAAAGATGGAGTTCATGTAATGCTGAAAGGTGTTACGAAGACCGAAATGCATGAAAAGAAACTCGAAAGACCTTAAGGAGTGACTACGGGTTTTTTTTCGACCTCATAAAGATGTATTGAAATTTGGCGATCGGCCAAAAGATAAATCGCCATTTTAAAGACGAAAGCGCCATGCAAGTTTGTGAATGTGTTCTGTGGATTAAGGTAGGGGATAGGAGTAGGGTTTAGTTACAACATTAATTGTTCAAAAATCCCAAGACGTTCCAAGATATTTATTACGATACGCTGGCCGGTTAACTCAACAAGCTTTATAACCTGATGTGATGCAAAGGCAATAATGATTAAACTACCAAACAGCGTTACTAGAATGATAACAAGATGGTATTTGTAAATATATGATGATATAAATTAAGACCGAATAAATCATAATTTCGCATCACAAATGATATGAAATGGTCAGCTACCTTATGCATTCACAAGAGAGAATAATCTAATATAAGGTGCAACCTGTGATTTTGGCGCACTGTTTTTAGCGATTTTAACGGCAACATTGGACACTAGTTCATATATATATATATATATATATATATATATATATATATATATATATATATATATATATATATATATATATATATATATGCACTAACCTTTTCTTCTCCTTGCTTGTCCTTAGGAAGCTCACTAGGTCTTCCGACTTCAGTAACTTATCTCTCAAAGTGGTGATTTGAAACTGTTTTTGGTGTGATGTGATGCTGAGCATCTCAGAGGGTGTTCTGAAGTGTCTGATTATTGAGCATTATAAGTATGTAGGAGGTATAGTATTGTTTATATATGATTGCAAGTTTGGCTTCTGATTTGATTTCAGTCGGGTACGTTCTGTTTGGAGTTTTGGTGTTGTGTTTTCGTGAGGATGTGTGTCGATAAGGTGATCTGTTTGACGACTGTTGAGGTAATTTTGGGTGATGATTGCATGTAAATGCTTATTTTAGTGGGGTGCTCTCTGGAGCTGGGGAAATGATGCTGAAATAAGTTGCTATATAAATTAAAGGGAAAGTGATGTTGATAGAGATCTTAGTCGGTACCTTGTCTGGTCCTGAAGTATGTCACTTCAGAAGTACGAAGGATTTAGTGTGTTGTAGTAAAACTATGTGCCTAACAAGCATTAGTGGTCTCGTTATTGGAGGATATTTGTTTCTTCGAGTAGGTGTTGGATTGAAATAGTTTTGATGGAGCAGCAGGTTAGGGTTGGGAGTGCTGAATTTTTGTTTTTGTCATTGATTAGTTTTACCTGAGGTTGGAGGAAAGGTTAGTGTATGTCAGTAGTGATTAGGGTGACTGAGGATTTTTACGGAGAGTTTGTAAATAAATTCGAATTGCAATCAGATTTCTAGTTGCTGAGTGTGATATTATGTGATGATGGTTGTGAGGAAGGATGAACATTATGTTCCTTTATCATTTTGATTGGTTGTTTTTCCGTAGGTACTCTTTGAATGTGTTGAATTTGTGGATTGTTGTCAGTGTGAAAAATCTGAATTCTTATCTTGTTTATTAGTATTAATTGTCCTGTTATGTGGGTTTTGTCATTGATTAGTTAGTAGATTTTTTAGGTTAGGGAGGGAAAGTTGTTTTTCTTATATTTTTCTATATATTATTTTTATGAGAATATGGTCAGATGGCTATAACAAGTTTGGTTTTGCTAGTTGAGTTTTGTCATACTGAAGGTAATGAGAGTGTTAGGTCTGGGGAAAAATACGTGTAGAGAGGTTTTGTAATTTAAAATGTTTTATTTTTTAAGTTTCATTTACTATATATGCTCCTCTGCGGTCAGTAGCAGTCCTGAACCATGCTGTATGTATCAAATCCGACAACGATTTGATTAGGAATTGTACTTATGGGTGATAAGTTTGGTTAGTAATTGGTGGGGCAACAAACAAATATTGAATCGGGAATGTAAAGGTTAATTATGTTTTGTGAGAGAGTTGCTGATGAGTATTTTGAAGGATTTTATATTCCTAAAGATATTCCTACGCTTTGGATATTGTTATAGATTATCCGATTTTATATTATATATATATATATATATATATATATATATTATATATATATATATATATATATATATATATATATATATATATATATATATATATATATATATTATCAATAATAAATTTAAAAAGGAAGACACATCCGTGCTTTCGTAACGAAGCCTTGGACGGATAATAAACTGGTGTTTGAATCAATAATTATGTTAATTAACAGCTGTAAATTTATACATTATTGTTGAAGAGAGAGAGAGAGAGAGAGAGAGAGAAATCTAACTCCAAAAATATTATTGTATTTTTTTCCTTTTTTATCTAAGAAGTCTTTTACCTTGCTTTTATTTTGAATGTTTATATTTATATATCATTTTTTTTTCTCTTATTCCTTTTTTTTTTAACATTTTTTTTCATTTTCATACTTTTTTTTATTTTTTTTTTTGTTGGTCTTTCTTTAATTTATTCTTTTTATAATATACTTTCTTTTTTTTTTTCTTTTTCTTTTTTGACTGAAAATACTCCTGCCTTTTCCGCTTGTTTAAGGATAATAGGTTGGTTTATTTTACTTTTAGTGTTCCTAAAAGTTACCTTGACGGTGCACCGAATCTATGAAAAGAAAGACTCTCTCTAGCTTTCTATCCTCTAAAATATATTGAGCATGAAGCAAATATAATTATAAGTGTTATCGATGTTAGCAATCTATATAATATTAATTTATGTACTATAAAAAACCCTTTATTAATATAATATATCTGTGTGTTTGCTATATCGCTATATCCTTAAATAAAGCAGCTTAATTAACGGACAACCAATTTTATGCATTGATTACTAATAAACTCCTTTTGCTTGGTATAAAATTATAAAAAAAAAATATTAATGTTTTAATAATTATACAAAATTTCAAAAACCAGAGTGACGAATTGGATAGGAAACTATTTGGACAAGAACAAACGATTCTTAGGTTGTATTCAAAGCCTAAAATTTTATATATTAATTTAATCTTTAAACTCATCGTCCCTCTGGTTTCGATAATTTTGTATGCTTCGCTACAAAATTAAAATCTTTACGTCAATATTGACATATAACTGAATTGAATGAACTGTTAATAAGCCATATTGATATTTATTCTGCACAGGGTCCAACTATAGCGAGTAACAGCAGAAGCGTTCCAATGCTTTTGACTCCAGGTAACGGTTCAAATGTTAGCAGCAGGCGACCATCAACTTGCTCCATCGGATCTTACGGAGGTCTGGATTCTAGAAGATCTTCAATTGCTTCCATTGGTTCTCCTCTCAGTACACCTACATTTAAGGCTGCTCGTAGACCTTCTACGTTTGCCATGGACAACTCAAACACAAACCTCCTTCAGACTCTTTCTTCTGGGGTGGTAAGTAGCCTAAAACTAACAGAATGTTACTTAATCTTTCAATTCACTTTTGTAATATAATATACTGCATTCGTTCCGAGATTGCATGCTAAATTCTTGTTCGGAGAAGCTTGGTACTGAAAATAGGCTCAAACCTTTTAATATATATATATATATATATATATATATATATATATATATATATATATATATATATATATATATATATATATATATATATATATATATATATATATATATATATATATATATAATACTTTCAAAACAGAATACAGTAGAAAATTCATATTAATTTCAAATATTCTCTTCATATATATATATATATATATATATATATATATATATATATATATATATATATATATATATATATATATATATATATATATATATATATATCCGCTTCAATTTCTTTTCTATTATCTAATATCTCTTATTTCTTTCTTTCTCATAACAACAACTTTTTTAATCATCAATTTCTCATTCACGAATTGCCTAAATATATAAAAACAAGAGACTTTGACTTCTGCTATTCTCATACTATCATGCCTTTCTTTCAAAGCCTTTTCATTGACACTCATTACATTAATTTCAAAATTGTCCCAATTATTGAAATTTAGATAAACCCTTTCTTAAATTTTCCTTTAAATTTAATATTTACTGCGAATTAAAAGTTACAGTGCTCATACTATTGAAACTGGTTTAACTAGTTTTTTACTATACTATGCTTTATACTAAACTTTATACTATGGAATAATGGAATCAACCACTACCCACAACCAATTAAAAAAAAATCCCTTTGCACTTCTGTGTTTTGTTATTGTTGTTTTTTGACCCATGTCCTCAGCTGTCTTGTGAAGTTCATTTGTGATTTTATTATAGTAGAATGCATCAAAACCAATTTCCAAAAGGTTCCTTAAAAATATCTAGTTTAACAGTTGAAGAAATTCATTAATTGCATGAAATCCTAAAATAAAACTCTTTATTCCTTTCCAAGTTTTTTTTTTTTTAGCAGCGAATATATTTGAGAAGGAAATATTTGGGTATGAAAGTTATGTCTACATTTAATTTTGCAACGTATGTTTATCCCTTATTTTGCCCTTAATTTCTCTCACTCTTTATTTCTACAGTAATGCCAAAATAAACACACTGGTAATTAAAAAGTTATATTCGTTTTAATTTTGTACTTTTCCACACTCTCAAAGTATATTACCAATGACCTCCGACCTCTTGACTATTTATATCGTAGTTCTAATATCCACTTTCTGTAAAGTAGGATCTCATATCTTAACTCTCATCTTGAATCTTCCACGTTTATTGTACCCAACCAGTATTACCTGCCCAAAAACCCCAATCCTAATATCTTTATTCGAGTAAAGATTTGATGGGACTTTGTTTCTTATCCCTTAGAGGAATGTATTTCAAATAGATCTAAGTTGTCAGATTTATTTCTTAGTAATATTTTTGTTAGTGTTTATTTTCAGGTAAAGTATTAATGTTTTTGTAATGTGAAGTGTTAAAGTTTAAATCTGATTCTACTGAAGTTCGAAAGCCAAAAAAAATTTCTGCGACAAATTTGGAATCGTACTTGCTAGTAGGTTCGATAGCACTTAGCAAGTTGTAGATTCCATTTTCATCAATTAGTTTTATTAATAAATTTTAATTTTGGTTCGTCAAAGACCTATAATTTCATTTACATTTATTTATTTCCTTTTTTTATGTTTTTATGCTAAATTATTTTCTGTTAATTCAGTTTAAATTTATTTTGTTAACTAAAAATCATTTTCGAGTGAGGAATGAGTGGAGGGAGCAGTGATAGCATTTGCCTGTAAAGGACAATGAGTTACTTGATGAAGGGTTATTGTCCTATTTTAAAATGAATAATATAAGCTTTCTCGACGAATGCAAATGAAACTTTAATGAGAAAAAAAAAGATGAAACAGTTACTAATAAAAGATTTCTGGTCACGAATACATATAAATTAGGAATGTAAATATTAGAATTAAATGAAAAAAATGGTAGAATTAGTGATCGTGATGAAAGTGTAGCTTAAATAATTGAAAAGGAAAAATAAGACGAAGAACAATTAATTCCTATTTAGAAGAGCTGATACAAGGAAAGTGAGAATAACGAAAAGGTGTGGGAATGATAAGGAGAGCATTTGCACGTTTTACCTGAGGGACTTAAGGTGATGTTATTTTCTGAAGAAGAAACATCAAAGCTTATAAAGAAAGGTAATGAAAACTACAGTATGTACATTTGTGATAAAGAGAGGGTCAGAAGTGTTTGATATATACTATATATATATATATAGTATATATATATATATATATATATATATATATATATATATATATATATATATATATATATATATATATATATATATATATATATATATATATATATATATATATATATATATATATATATATATATATATATATATATATATATATATATATATATATATATATATATATATATATATATATATATATATATATATATATATATATATATATATATATATATATATATATATATATATATATATATATATATATATATATATATATATATATATATATATATATATATA
>SEYY01009677.1:20000-22500 GCA_009176605.1 Armadillidium nasatum | reverse complement strand
TAACAGCAAAGTTTTATTTTATCAACATAATTTTATTTTCAACAATTTTTTTTTAAAATATTTTGGAAAATTGGAAGGAAATTTTTATATTTTAGAAGTTAATATCAGTATTATTTAAAGTTTTTTAAATCTCTCTCTCTCTCTCTCTCTCTCTCTCTTCTCTCTATATATATATATATATATATATATAATATATATATATATATATATATATATATATATATATATATATATATATATATATATATATATATATATATATAGTTTCTGGTGATCAAAGAAAGAGACCTAATAAATTTCAACAGAATTGGTGAAATTTCCAGAACTTAGGTCATAATAAAGTCCGATATGCCCAGATACACATCATTTGAAAGTTTGCACGTCAAAGGAAGTTGAGAAGTTGTTTCTCATTTAATCAGTGAAGTACATTAAAGTATGAGCGTAGCGGTTAAGTCTTGGGTCGGAAAGCTGGACAGAGAAAGCATGAGATTGTATGAAAAGGGGTGTCGTGATCCCTTTTCAATGGAGAAGTCATGCGACTGGAGAATTCAGAAGAACAGTGCCGATGATGTAAAGAGAGTATGCAGCAGAGAAAGGATGAGAATATGTGAAAATTCGTGTCGTATGAGCCTTTCTCAATGGAGGAGCTATGCGACTGGAGAGTTCATAAGAGCAGTGTCCGCTGTAATAGCGATAGTTAAAGAGAGTGACGCAACAATTCGACGGGTAGAAAGAAACGGCAAAGACTTAATGTGATCGAAAGAGTTAATAATACGAAAATCATAGATTCTACCTTTTTTAGGAATGAAACCATATATATATATATATATATATATATATATATATATATATATATATATATATATATATATATATATATATATATATATATATATTATATATATATATATATATATATATATATATATATATATATATATATATATATATATATATATATATATATATATATATATATATATATATATATATATATATATATATATATATATATATATATATATATATATATATATATATATATATATGAGTCCTGGTCTCGCTCAGTAGGTATTAAACTTCTTCATTATGAGTTTGGTTCGGTTCCCAAACTCAGGTACCTCAGCGGACATAAAAATTTACAGTTCACAGCAAGTGCCATTATTTCATTAATCTAAATACTCACACACCATTACAACCATTGTCAACATACACAACAGAACATCTTTTCCAAAATACAAATATCTCATCATATACATTGAAAATACTATAGAATCTTGATTCGAACCCATGTCTGTTTAGGTCTGGGGATCATGAACTTAAGTGGAATTTGCAATCAAATCTTATTCTCCATCTATACTAGAATCAATTTGGTCAAAGAAAACAAAAAACAAAAAATCGATTTCACATGCCTAACATAGACCAATATTATTCTGGTATTTTTCAAATTGCAAGTCTTTTATAATAAAATAATTACTTATGCTGTCTAAGAAATTAATATCCATTTTCTCCTATCACATCCAGATTTTCCTTAATTTTCTATGTTTAAGTGCATTTATGAAAAAAAAAACTGAAAACGATTAGATAATATTCTATTTTATATAAAGACTTAAATTTTCTACCAAAAGCAGATTACGACATTATACAAACAACATGTTTCACTTTCAAACAAAAATAATATCAAACAGATTGCGTTACTGTAGCAACAAACATTACATGAAGAAAAACTCAATTTTTGACACTTCATTTGAAGATATAAGACACAAAAAATTTGTGCTCAATTTGAAGTTTGTGTTGTTTTTTATTACAGCATTAAATGGTTTCATGAGGTTGAATAAATAATCCGAATTTATTTTGTTATATATGTGGTACGTTTATGGTGAAAAAAAACGACAGCGCAATATAAGTTTGTCAAAATTGTGTTTCATACTTATTTCGATATATAACTTGGAGATTATATAAAGTTTGTCTCACAGAAGGAAAGAAAACTTCTCTACCATTTGTTATTTGAATGATATGACGGGAACCAGTGAGTCATGATGACTGTTATTTTTTGCTTAACAAACCAATAAAAGATTGCAACAACAAAACCATGAACATTTTCTACCCAACGACTCAATCTGCTGTTGGACCTGAACCACATGGTTCTGATTTAACTATATCATCATCATTTTAAATAACAGTGAATCGAGAACTTTTTCAGCTTTTTCAAATACGCTAGAAAATCTTTTAAAGGAAAATTTTTGCCACAGTGAACGTATATCTTTTATTTAGTTACACCTATTCTTTTTATGTAATTATACTGTAGTCTCAACTGTTTGTATTCTTAATACTTGAAAAAATTTCTTAATACATACCATTTTCGTCCTGATTTGAAAAATCTTGAAAATAACCCAAAGGCTGTTGACAAGAATCAGGACCTGAAAGAGCAAATAGAGTTGAAATTCGTATTCAGCGTACACAAATTCATTATAATCATGTCAGATATTCGATAAAACAC
>SEYY01009677.1:5000-12500 GCA_009176605.1 Armadillidium nasatum | reverse complement strand
GGAGGAAGGGGTATATATATATATATATATATATATATATATATATATATATATATATATATATATATATATATATATATATATATATATATATATATATATATATATATATATATATATATATATATATATATATATATATAATGATTTCCGATGGGAGGAAGCTGTACAGGCCCAAGAAAATGAAATACAAGAAATCAAATTAGATGAGGTAAAGGCGACCATAAGAAGTATGAAAGGCGAGAAGAGCTCGGGGTGTGACGGCTTTCCCGTTGAATTGTGAGTTGGAGTTGTGATTATTGAGATTGGTCAACGGCTTTTGGAGAAGAGAAGCACCACCTAAAGAATGGAGTAGGACGATAATGTGCAAAATATTTAAGAAGGGGATCGGGCTGAATGCTGCAACTACAGAGGAATATCGTTACTCCCACGTGCGTTTAAAATCTATGGAAGGAAGGCTGAGGGCAACTGTTAAGGGTAAGTTGAATGAGGCACAATATGGATTTAGACCTGGCAGAGGAAATACAGACATGACTTTTACTCTGAATATGCTGATTGACAAGAATTAGGAGTGTAACAGACTTTAATAGATCTGGAAAAAGTGTTTGACAGTGTACCATGTAAAACGTTATGGGGGACCTTAGCAGACCCATATTATGAGATCGACCAAAAACTATAGAGAGTGATTAGTGGAGTTTATAATACAAGCGAGAGCGCTGTGCAAACATTATACTTTTTGAATGATTGGTTTGATATCAACGTTGATATTAGAGAAGGGAGTATTTTGTCGCCTCTTCTGGTTTTGCTTTGTATGGAAAAGTACATCCGAGAGACTGGTATGATCGAGTTGAGGGTCGTTATTGTATACGCAGATGACATTGGGTTAGTGGCGGAGGCAAGGTTGACGCTGATGAGAGCGTTGGAGACTTTGAAGGACGTGCTGCGTAGAAAAGGCCTAAAAATGAATACTGGTAAAATGGAAATTATGAAGAAAGCGAGGGTACAGGAGGATCTTAATATAAAATTGCATGGAAAAAGAATAAAGTGTGACAAAGTTTATATATCTGGGTGTGATAGTGTACAGTGGAGGTGAGATGTTTGATGAAATTGAAGAAAGAATAGGTAAATTTTCAAAGGGTCTGGGGCAGTTGTACCCTCTTCTGAGAAAGACACGTTCCAAGAAAAATCAAGGTATTGTTGTATACGACAATGTTGAAACCGGTGCTGAGGCGTGGAATCTCACCACAAGGCCGAGAAGCAAGTTGGTGGCAGAGGAGATGAGGGTGTTGAGACTCATCATGGGTGTCACGAGATGACAACATCGGAGGAATGAGGACATAAGACAGGAGCTTCGGGGTGGAACCAATTGAAGATCTGGTGGAGAGAAAGCAGCTGAAGTTGTATAGGCACTTACGAAGAATGGATTAAAACCATTTCCCAGCAAAATTCTACAACTGGTATCCACGAGAAAGGAGACTGGCCGAAAGACAAAGGAAGAGATGGTTTTGCTGACGCGATGAAGAGACAGGGGAGAACAATTGAGAAGGTGAGATATATATATATATATATATATATATATATATATATATATATATATATATATATATATATATATATATATATATATATATATATATATATATATATATATATATATATATATTGAATTGATAATTTTATGGTCAATCATGTTTTGTGTATAACAAATCATTTAATTCAGTAGTATCTAACTTTATTCGTAGGTTGAAAGAGCCATTTAAATTATTAATATAAAATGGTTGAGCATGCGTTTTAGTATTAATAAAAATTATATAAAAATTAATAATGGTTACAATTTGAGAAACGTACCAACTGTTGAAATAAGGGTGAGTAAATGTTTTAATTTGATTCTTGAGATTGTAGTTCTGACAAAATACTTTTAAATATTAGAATACAAGATCAAATGTTTGGAACAAATTTTTATTTATTTATTTTTTATTTTATCTCAAAACTTTTTTTTCAGGGATTAATATAAAAAATGTGGACAATGATTATATAGTTATACTTTTCTAATAGAGTTCCCTGAAAATTTGTTCTAGATCAATCAATTCAAAAATTAGTTATACAATAAAAAGTGGAGGTTTATGTATTTATAACTATTAATACAGAAATTGGACAAGAATGCCAAAATGCGTATGTTGACCAATTATGATTACACACCAAGTTTCGTTTTTGTTTCTTCTATAATAAAAAATAACTCTCAGAATCTGAAAATCGACAAAAATTTCCGATCAAAAAGATTTGGAAACACTCTTAAATCTTCTAATCTTATCTCAGATCGCCAGGCTTATCACTTAGACGGAATAGTCATTTTGATTTGCTAATGCTATGTAAGGAAATTTAATATTTTCACAAACTAAAGTTGTTCCAATCATAATCCTATAGATTTGGATATATATATATATATATATATATATATATATATATATATATATATATATATATATATATATATATATATATATATATATATATATATATATATATATATATATATATATATATATATATATATATATATATATATATATATATATATATATATATATATATATATATATATATATATATATATATATATATATATATATATATATATATATATATATATATATATATATATATATATATATATATATATATATATATATATATATATATATATATATATATATATATATATATATATATATATATATATATATATATATATATATATATATATATATATATATATATATATATATATATATATATATATATATATATATATATATATATATATATATATATATATATATATATATATATATATATATATATATATATATATATATATATATATATATATATATATATATATATATATATATATATATATATATATATATATATATATATATATATATATATATATATATATATATATATATATATATATATATATATATATATATATATATATATATATATATATATATATATATATATATATATATATATATATATATATATATATATATATATATATAAAATCGCAGAAATTATCAAGAGATTTATTTTTAAAGTTCTGAACCACACTGAAAAGCTTTACGATTTGCAGCTTGATACCACTTCTTTAAGTAATAATAATGTGGTTTAACTGACAAGTCATAATATTTCACTACAGTCTCTTTAGTATCATTATTTATAAAATACAAAATTCATTAAAATTTTTCTCTTGCATTTCAAAATCATTTTATTCTAAGATTTGGAGTTCGTAAAGAAATTTGACATTTACACAAAAATTAGCAAGACCCTAAGTAATACATTTATAATTTGGTCTAACTGATGAATCTCATTATTTAGGCCTCATAATCCATTGAATATCATTATTTTGGAAATTAAATACTTAATGAAATTTTCATCTAAATTTCAAAAATGTATATTCAAATTCTTAAAACTTCTGCATGAAAATCGGCAGTGTGAAACAACGACCAATGCAATAAATAATGTAACAGTAATACAGTCTAAACAACAAGCCTTGATCTGTATTCTGTAGCTTTCATAATCAATGAAATATCAATATAAAATAAAAAATTTCAAAATTTCCATAAATTTTTATCTTCAAATCTCATCAACCTATTATTTAAAATGCTGGACTTTAGGAAAAAACCAGACATTTAAATTACGAGACCCTAAAATGCAACCATAATATAATCTAGTTGACATCCCTCAATATATAGCCCATGTAATCCACTGAAAATCCTTTATTTTATATACACAAAGTACAGATAAACGTACTTCTAAACTCTGAACGCCTGTTACTAAAAACACTGAGCTCATCAAGAAATTCGATGATTGCATACAGTTACTAAATAAATAATTATTCAACTATAATATGCCTTAATAATCAACCTCAATATATAGCTCTTATATTCCATTTAACCTTATTTAAAGAATACAAATTTCAGTAAAAATTAAGCAATAAATTCCAAACAAATATTATGCAAAAATTTTGATTTCAAGAAATTTGAAAATTAAACTATTATTAAGACCCTATGTAATCAAATAATAATAGTTTAATATAATAACAATCCTTAGATATTTAAGTGTTACAATATCATGAATATCAAAATTTAAGAAAAAAGTTTATTAAAATTTATCTCTAAATGTTGAGCACACCTAATTCAAAAGCTTTAACTTCGTCAGGCAATTAAATAAGTACACACATTTATTAATACTTTATGTAATAAGACAATCATATGGTCTAACCAACGAGCCTGAAAATTTTTAAGTTCTCATAATCTAGTGAAAATATGTATAAAATTAAACACAAATTAAATCAAAATTTTGAGCACCTATTATTTGGTATGAAATTTGACAGACACATTATCAGAACCCTAAGTAAAAAAAATGACAATTTGATCTAACAATCAGTCCTCAAATCTAACTCTCATAATCCATTGAACATGATCATATAAAAAAAAAAATTACGTAATTCAACAAAAGTACCAAATTTTGAAAATATGATGAATAAAAACCATCGACTTCTGCAAGAGTTTCAAAAATTGCACATTGCCAGGACCCATAGAAGTACATCTATAATACGGTTTAAATGACAAACTGCAATAAAGTAACTTAATATCATTTAACAAACAAAAAATCCATTAAAATTTTAATTTACTTTCAGAATAATTTTTTGTTGACTGCTTGGACAACAAAAAATAACTCTCTCTCTTTTATGAAACTAGTCAGATGCTACCAAAAGTGAAGCGAGAAACGAGAATGTGACTTTAAAAAACTAGTTTTAGCTTTGGTTCTAAGATATTTATGGAAAATTAAACTACTCACTCTTCAGGTAAGATATATATATGGAATGCATATCTAAAATCTAGAGCGTTCATTTTATTTGTTTATCTTCTGTTGCAAATTCCTATTGCATCTCTTGTCACATTACAATATAGGTCAGAAATTCTAGTGGTATTCCATTTGCACTGATACCTTCTTTATATCTCTGCAATGTTTGATGGAAGAGTTCTTCATACTCGTCGCTCATCACACCACAATGCTTGGAAAGAAGGTAAGAAGGAAAAATAAAAAGGTGTTTTGAGTGACATATTGCAACCTATTTCTTGGTACGTTTTCAGATGTTTTCAGCACTTCGATTCCCCCCAAAATTGTTCACAATAGATTTGATAGACTCCCAAACTGCTTTTCATTTCCATGAACAGCCCTATCACAGATTTCTTCCATAAGAAGTTGATTAACCTGCGGGCCAACAAAAAAGATCTCATTGATCTTAGCATCACTCAGATGTGATAATTTTCTCCCTAAATACTTGAAAGTCTTCACAAAATTCATTATTATCCCCTAGTTAATGTAAAGGTAGCATTATTTTATCACTGGCAACTAACAACTAAGAAAGTGTACTAAACAGATATGTCAATAATTAATAGTTTGCGAGAGGAAAGGGAGGCCAAGTTCGTGTCATGTTGCCTCAAGCTCAAGCGCTGTCAGGAGAAGTCCTTGGAGATTGCTCTTGTGAATTGTTTTTCCTAAGCCTCCTCTTTGGATTTCTCTTTCGAACAGCCATTATCGTAGTGGTAAAAACTATGCTTTTTTTGTGCTATAGGGCCAGGGTTCGATTCCCCTTATAGCAAACTTTGAACTCTGATGTCTATATATATATATATATATATATATATATATATATATATATATATATATATATATATATATATATATATATATATATATATATATATATATATATATATATATATATATATATATATATATATATATATATATATATATATATATATATATATATATATAATATATATATATTATTTTTTCTTATGAACTTTTCATGACGGGGAAACGCTCTTATATTGATTTTATTTCAGATGGGAATTAATCCTGTAAAAAAAAAAAAAAATAAAAAAAAAAAATAAAAAAAAAAATTTTTTTTTTTTTTTTTTTTTTAAGAGGTCTTTTTTTTTCGTAATTTTAATTTCATTTACTTTTATTTTATTTTAAACGTAAAACGAAGTCTTTCATTTTATTACTCGTAAATGAAATAAGCAATTACATAGGAAAAAAAATCATATATATATATATATATATATATATATATATATATATATATATATATATATATATATATATATATATATATATATATATATATATATATATATATATATATATATATATATATATATATATATATATATATATATATATATATATATATATATATATATATATATATATATATATATATATATATATATATATATATATATATATATATATATATATATATATATATATGTGTGTGTGTGTGTGTGTGTGTGTGTGTGTGTGTGTGTGTGTGTTTTATCACCACACACGGGTAAGGTCCTTTTCCAGAAAGGGCATATTTAATATATAAAATATAAAAGAACACTCACTCAATTACTAACGCAATTCCCTCAGGTGATAACAGAAGGAAATTTTAAAGTGAGGATGATTTTATGCAATAGGAAAAAGAGAAGATGTCTGTAAATTCCACAGACCAAAGGTGACTGGAAAGAAAGAGTTACCACAACGAGTAATCCTAGTGCTTGCAATACTAATTTTAATGTTCTAGTGCTAATGTTCTTGTGCCACGAAGACGTTCGCAATAGTGGTGGAATGCGAGAAGTCAACTTCCTAGAGCACCTATAGAAAGGAGATAGTGCGGCAACGCCTCGTAGCAGATAAAAGTGGTCAAGAGAGTTAGTTATAAAGTAGGAGATAATTTACTGGTCTTTTAGTTTGAGACTTAACCTTGTCCATATGCTGAATGGAATCAGAACTTCTAAAAAGATGAGAAGAGAACCCTAATGCAAGGGCAGATAAGACCCTTAATAACTAGAGTAATTGTTCAAAAGTTAAAAATTCTTGCAACCTGAACAGAATACCCAACTTCTTTGAGGCCACTATAGCAACCGTTGTGATGTGAGATTTCAAAGACAATTTGCTACAATTCAGATCAAGAATGTTTATGTTGTTGACGGGTGAGAAGGGAAAGTCATCAAATGAGATAGGAAAGTTAAGAGGTGTTTTTTTGAGACATGAAGTTGAGTTAATATATCTAGAAAAATTATATACAGTGTGAGTAGGTAAGAAAGCATTAAACTCAGGAAGTGTATTCTACACATAAATGAATGACTAAAAAACTCAAAAGCTGTTTTCCGATTTTCATTTGTTTTCGATTTACAGCGCTCTAAAGGTTTAAGTTTATACAACCAATTAAGTAGACTAGCATATGATAAACAACACACAAAAAATTATCATTTATCAACTAATCCCCTGTCAGTTGTGAATTATTTTGCTTTACAACCATGATAAAGGTGATAAACAATGCCACAAATCAATAGGAATGCTACAGCTACTGTTGAAGAGTATCGTAAAGATTTCCGCATCGTAGAATTCCGGATTAAAAAAAAC
>SEYY01009675.1:0-26172 GCA_009176605.1 Armadillidium nasatum | reverse complement strand
AAATGTTGCTATTGTACGGCTAACCTTATCATCTATAATGTAAGTAGTAGGGTAATGATTTTGGAGGGTGTCAGTTCCAGTGCCAAGTGAGGAGAAATTCATGCTCTTTCATGAGGTTTTTTTGGGGGGGCGAAGCCCCACTGAGTTGAAAAAGGAGGCGACGGCCATCTGAGAGGAAAAGGGGGAGGAGCCCCCCTTTTCATGGTTTTCGTGAGGTATTTTTAATCCGATTAATCGAATAATTTGATAATAAATCGGATAATCCGATAATTAATCTGGGTAATTTCTTAATTAATTATGATAATCCCTTAAGTCACTCCCCTTTTTCTTTTGTATGTACCACCAGGCACGTGCTAAACCTTATTTGGTCTCAAGTATTAGTGCTAAAGCCTAACTCATGCTCTTTCCTGAGTGCCATTTCTAGCTTTTTTTTTTGCACCCCTGCTAGGCCACGCCAACTTGGCATAAGAGGAGTGCCAGTGTCAGCGACAGCTGACACTGTGGGTTGAGGAGTGCCAGTGACGTCATTCTAACACTTTCTAGCCTTTTATAGCACTTTCTAGCACGTGACATCAATGCTAGGCCATACCCTCCACTCGGGCATGAGATAAGTGCCAGTGTCAGCGAAGCTGGCACTGAGGGTATGACAACATACGATGCCTCATTGGTTGCATCCTGATACATCCGTGAGCCAATCAGGATGTAGGAACTCTCGATGATGACGTTACCTGCGCATGCACAAACACATACACACCATACACTGGACGTCCTAACATGGACTATCATAAAACTCTGAAATCCGACCACCATATTTTATTTCTTGATCACGTGATTTTTATTTCCGTAGATTTTTTCTTGACCACGTAGTTTTCACCATCTTGCATTTATGTCATCCATTTTACAATGAGGGGAGAGCCAGTGTCAGCGACAACTGACACCGAAGGTTGAGGGGAGTGCCAGTGTCAGCGAAACAGGCACAAAGGGTAAGGCAACATTCGATGTCTCATTATCTACATCCGAATACATCCGTGGACCAATCAGGATGCAGGCACTCTCAGTTATTGACGTTACCTGCGCATGCGCAAACACGCACATATATAAGGTGTGTGTGTTTGAGTCATGACACAGGTTGTTATGAGACTTTCATCTCATCCGACCTCTATTTTTTTCTTGATCACGTGGTTTTTATTTTCGTAGATTTTCTCTTGACCAGCTGGTTTCTGTCAGCCATTTGACCACGGGGTTTCTGATATCTTGGATTTATGTCAGCCATTTTTTAATTTTCCGAACACCTGGTATTCATTTCCGTAGATTTTCTTTCGCCATTTTGAATTTGATATTGTCCACCATTTTTTCTTGATCACGTGGTATCCGTAAGAGTGCACACGTGTACACACACACACACACGCACGAACACATATTTTATCCTCATGACGTCATCATCACGTGATATTTTATTTTTAGACAATTCATTTTTAGAGGAATATTTACCATTTTCAAATACGAATGAAAAAAAATTATGACGTCATGACCATAATTTCTTGTGACGTCATTAGGGACCGACCGGGGCCGGGGTCACCTAAATTTGGCCGGGGTTACCTAAGATTTGAATAGAGGTCAAAAGCACTGAAATTTTACTTTAAAAAAATTAGATATAAATTTAATTGAGGTTTATTTAATTATAAGAAAGGCGTAGAATAGCCAACATTCATTTATATTAATGATTATAGCATTTTCTCCGAAAAAAATTCAGAAAATTACGGATTTTGAATAATAAAAAGTATAAAAATTAAAAAAAAAAAAAAATTTTTTAATTCATTATAGTGATTTAACAGCTTTACATAGGTAAGACACTAATCTAAAGTTTGAAAAAATGTAAGATATAAAATTATCAATATAAACTGTATTTATACATAACATTGTTATTTTATTGCTATGTATCAAATTTGTATCAATTAGCTACATTATTTCAAAATTATTATTTTGTTTATACTTTCAGTCAATATAGTTAAAAGATCAGCTTCAGCAGTATGCGAGTACTTTACAATGTTTCAGGGTAGGCTCGAAATGGCTAAATGTAGCATCTGCAGTCAGAAAATTAGAAGAGGACCTCCTGGTGCTACAAGTAAAAAATTTTCAACTAAATTTTATGGGGTATCAAAAATCAAAACACAAAGATGAAGATTCCCTAGCAGAAAAGGAGCGGTCAAAATAAACAGAAAAAAAGAGAAAATTTTTAAAAAAGCAAGAAAAATCTTAATTTTCTTATATTTTGTTTGAATTTTTTTTTATTTTTATTTGATTGATTGAGCTGAAATTTTCAGGGTATATGCATTTTTTTTACAAAGTTCTGAGTTGATTTAGAGCATTTTTCTGAGTCTATAACGGTTTGAAAGTTATTTGGACACAAAGTTGAAAAAAAATGAAAAGCGTGATCAAACCACTGGTCCACATGAGCTGAAAATTTAATGAATAATCTTGGCCCCTATTTCTTGCATTTGTGAGAACTGATATATGATATCACGTCTAGAAAAAAAGTTACAAGCACTTGAATTTTTTTTTTTTTTTTTTGTGCAAAAATCGTACCCTTTTTAAAAAAAAGTATTTAAAAAATAAAACGCTACCTACTAATTTCTTTATTTTTGGGTATTGTTTTGAGGAGGAACAGGGCAACATTTATTATATATATATATATATATATATATATATATATATATATATATATATATATATATATATATATATATATATATATATATATATATATATATATATATATATATATATATATATATATATATATATATATATATATATATATATATATATATATATATATATATATATATATATATATATATATATATATATGTGTGTGTGTGTGTGTGTCTGTGTGTGCGTGTGTGTGTGTGTGCGTGTGTGTGTGAAACGATGTTATTTGCTCTCGTGTCTCTAATTTGGAGTCTTCTGAATTCTCTACTTTATGACTTAAGCTCTCTTGCAATTCTACTACTAAATTTATTTGTTCTGTCTATTTATCTCCTAATTCTGTTGACTATCCAAACTTCTTCGACTATTTAAGCTCCAAAATAGAGCACATTCTTTCTTCTCCTTCCTTCGAAATCATCACTTTAGGTGATTTCAATGTTCAGCACCTTCAATGGCTTTTATCTAGTTTTCATAATCCAGCCGGTGAACTCACCTACAACTTTTCTATCCAGAACAACCTTGAGCAGTTGGTGCAACTCCCTACCCATATCCCTAACCCCTTTGCTGAAGACCCAAACATACTTGATCTTTTCCTTACTTCTTATCCTCATTATGCTGCTAAAATCTTTCCTCCTCTGGGTTCATCCGATCACCTTCCTATCTCCGTATCTTGTTCTGTCTCTTCAAGTCTTCCGCAAGAACGGCCCCCGCCTTTCTGACACTCCGGTGCTGCTAGTTGGTCTGATTTGCGGTTGTACTTCTTTGATTTCCCATGGAATGATTATTGCTTTCGTGGGAGGGGTCTCTCGAAGTTTGCCGAGCGTATAACCGAGGTAATTCTCTCTGGCATGGGGGAGTACATTCCATATTCTTTCCCTTCTACTAAACCTAATAAACCTTGGTTTAACTCTGCTTATTCTCCGGCTATCCGCCGTAGGGATGCTACCTTCAGAGATTACCGTCGTCTTCAAACTCCTGAAACTCATTCAATTTATATTTCATCCCGGAATCGTGCAAAATCTATTCTTCTTTTCTCCGCCAAAAATGCAATAATCTTTCTGGCTCCTCTTCCTCTTGCCCTTCCTGGCATTTTGCAAAAAATGTCAACTCTAACTTTGCTTCTTCCTCTTTCCCTCCTTTAGTTTATTCTGATACCACAACTGCCAGTTTACTTTCTACTAAGGCTGAACTCTTCACACATACTTTTGCCTCTAACTCTACTTTAGACGATTCCGTAGCTATTCCTCCTCCTTCACCCCCTCCAACTCATTTATACCTAACATTGTAATTTCATCTATAGATGCCATTTCTGCTCTCTCTGAGCTTAACACTAAGAAGGCGTATAGTCTTGATGATATTCCTCCTACGGTTCTCAAAACTTGTGCTTCCGAGCTTGCATCCTGACTTGATAAACTATTTCTTCTTTGCCTTTCTACTTCGACATTTCCTTTTTGCTAGAAACGTGCGCTCATTCAACCTGTGCCGAAGAAGAGGGACCCCTCTCAACCCTCTGTCTATTGTCCCATTTCTTTAACCTACGTTCTTTCTAAAATTATCGAATCTATCATTAACAGGAAAATTTGGAAACACCTTTATTCTTCTAATCTTATCACTGATCGCCAGTATGGCTTTGGTAAAGAACGTTCTACTAGTAATCTTTCATTACTTTCTGACTCTTAGTCCTCTGCTCTTCGGTGTTTCGGTGAATTTTTCGCTGTTGCGCTAGGCATATCGAAAGCCTTCAATAGAGTCTGGCACAAAGCTTTAATTTTCAAACTTCCCTCTTTCGGAATCTATCCTTCTCTCTAATTCCCTTTCCTGTCGTTCATTAGCAGCTGTTGCAGACGGCCACCGTTCTTCCTTTAAATCTATAAATAGTGGTGTTCCTCAGGATCTGTCGTATCTTCAACTCTTTTTCTAATTCATCAATGATCTTCTCTCTATTACTTCGTCTCCTATACACCCCTATGCCGATGATTCCACCCTTCATTACTCCTTTCAATTTGAAAGATGTTCCTCCCAACAACAGTTGATAGATTCAAGAAGGATGGCCTTGGAGCAACTGACCTCTGATCTTTCTCGTATTTCAAATTGGGGCAGAGAAAACATGGTCGCTTTCAATGCCTCAAAAACTCAATTCCTCCATCTTTCTACTCGACACAATCTTCCACACAACTATGATATCTTCTTCGAAAACACTCAACTCAAACCTTCATATGTCGTCAATATTCTAGGTGTTTCTTTTTCTCGTGATCTTTCTTGGAAAGATCACAGTACTTTCTCTCTAAACAAGCTTCTAAGAGGTTAGGTGTTCTGAGGCGCCTTCAGAAGTACTTCACGCCAGCCCAGTTGCTTGCTCTGTATAGAGGTGTTGTTCACCCATATATGGAGTACGCTTCTTATATCTGGGGTGGTTCCACACATACAGCTATTTTCAAAAAGGTGGAGTCTAGGGCCTTTCGTCTTATAAACTCTTTTGCTCTTACTAACTCTCTCCAATCTCTTTCTTCCCGTCGAATTGTTGCGTCACTTTCTCTATACTATTGCTATTACAACGGACATTGCTCTTCTGAACTCTCACGTCGCATGCCTCCTCCATTGAGAAGTGCTCGTGCGACACGACTTTCTACAGAGTCTCATCCTTTCTCTGTCCAACTCTTTGATTTAACCGCTATGCTCAATCTTACATGTATTCTACTGGTAAAGTCTGGAACATCCTCCCTTTATCTGTTTCCCAACTTCCTTTGACTTGAAACTTTTAAGGGCCGTGTGTCGGGACACGTCGGCCATTAGCGACCAGATTCAGAATGTTCCCCAATTCTGGTGAAATTTGGTGGGCTTCCGGCCTTTGCCCACCAGAGAAAACAAAAAAAAATATATATATATATATATATATATATATATATATATATATATATATATATATATATATATATATATATATATTATATATATATATATATATATATAATATTATTAAATGCTATTTGTTTGAAGTGAGATATAGATAGCCTCCCAAACTTTGGGAATTTTTGAAATAATGGACCGTCTTGAATTCTGTATCTCGAAACCAACGAATCGCATTGAATAAAATATAGAGAGGAGTTTATAGCCCCATCCCTCCTCTATACACCCACTAAAAAAAATGTTATAGTTGTAATTTTTTGTTTTAATTTTTTTTGTCCAAAAAGGTAGATTAAGAAAAAAAAAAAAAAAATTCGATAGTTGTTCAGTTTTGGGCTTATATTATTTTTTATATAACTCTGGGAACAAAAATCTGTTACAAGTTGTTGTTGCCAATAGAATTCTGAATACACAGTACAAATTTCAGGCCATTCTGAAAAGTTGTTTGGCCCCGCCATTCATTTGAAAATTGTCTAATTTCCTAAAAGAAAAAAAAACTTTTTAATAGTTATAGACTTAGAAAAACGCTAGAAATAGACTTTTTTTTCACCGGGGAAAAAGCTATATACACTGAAAATTTTCAGGAGAATCGGCTGAAAATTAAAAAAAAAAAAAAATTTTTTTTTAATTTGGATTGTCCCTTCAAGTATAATTTCCCATTTTAACCCCGGCCGACAACCGCGGTTTTCCCAGATATTTAGCCGGGGCCGGGGTCAGTAAAATAGGCGGGGTTAGCCGGGGCCGGGGCCGGGGCCGGGGCCCCGGTCGATTCCTAGACGTCATACCTTTCCTTTATTTATTGGCATTCATGTCCAGACTTGATACTTATGTAACTTAAACAAACGTCTCTGTATTTTTATTTTATTATTTTATATTTTTAAATTTTTTTATTTATTTTTTTTCCCTTTTTGCACTGGCACCCGGTTTTTATTTTATTTTTTTAATTTTCTTATTTTATTTTTTCATTATTTATTTTTCTTCTTATTTTTATTTTTTTTAAAATTTATATTAATATTTTATTAATATAAAATTGTTTATTCTGTTAAATACGTACAAACATCCACGTTCAGCGTAAATAAAACATAAAATATCAATAATTCAAAGAGAGAAGTAAACAAATGTATTTTATTTCATTTATTACTTAATTACTAACAATATAATCAATCACATACTAAATTTGAATAGTAAAAACGTGATATTTTACATAACAATTATGTAATGGCTCTTACCAAATACAATCTTTACCACCTTCTTCTTCTTCTCACATAAACACATACACACATTCACAAGTACATAAAAACCCACACAACTACATCGATGACGTCAATATGTTACTCGCATTCATGAAATTGTAATGGTAACCAACTCCAGCCTTTATCCTAATCGCAGGGCTTTGAATTTTTTCCTACTTCTCCGCTCACGCACTCGTTGTATCACAGAACCCGATATTACCCTTTCGAATATTTCGAATATATCGTATAAATTATTACTATATCGATTTTTTATTTCAAAAAAAATAATTTTTTTTACACATTTTTTAAATTTTTTAAGGATATATATATATATATATATATATATATATATATATATATATATATATATATATATATATATATATATATATATATATATATATATATATATATATATATATATATATATATATATATATATATATATTTTACACATCACCACCACTCAAGGGCAAAGCTCTATTCAAGGAGGGGTTGTTAGAGGAAAAAAAATAAAGTAAAAAAAAGTACAAAATATAAATAGATAAATTAATAAATAATTAAATAAAAACCACCCCTTCAGGTCCCACCTAACGCAAATTTCTAGGTGACCGCAGACACGGGCTTTAAAGAAATTGAGATTACATTCGGAAGGAAACATACAAGATGGGAGAGAATTCCACAAAACAGAGGTGGCAGGAAAGAAGGAAGCATCACAGCGGACAAGTATGGAGTTGATTATGTCTAAGCAAAATTAATGAGCAAACAATGCACCCCTTATGCTACGAGGACGTCGTAAAGGTGGAGGTATACGTGTGGACAGTTCCTTTTACTATTTGCAGCTGTATTATCTTTAGAAAAGAGACAAGGCACCAACGTTACGTAGCAAAAATAAAAAGTCAAGAGAATTAGAAAGAGTGGAACAGTTTATAAGTCTTTTAGCTTTTGACTCGATCTTATTCAAGAGCGGGTGAAACCTGACCCACCCCAGATATGAGAAAGTACTCCATACAAGGGCGGATGAGACCCTTGCATAATTAGAGTAGCGGCGAGGAAAGAAAAATTTCTCGTAGTCTAAACAGAACCCCCAGCTTCTTTGAGGCATCCTAGCAACCATTGTGATATAAGATTTCTAAGATGTTTTTGTTTATGTGAAGGCCAAGGATGTTAATATTGTCAACAGGAGAGATGGGAGAACCATCGAAAGAAATAGAAAAGTTAGAAGGTGTCTTTGAGAGGGAGATTTCTAGAAGTTGAATTTTTAAAGACTTGAATTTCTCAAGGTTGAGACAACCTAACTGAGAAATTCAATCCAGATCTGCAAGAATGGAATCGGAAAGATGAAGACGAGAGGCAAATCTAGATGCAAAGGAATTAGCAGATTTGAAATGAATAGAAAAATGGAGGTTTGAAACATCGGCATATGAATGGATAGGGCTAGATGAACAGCTGAGATCATTAATTAAAAGTAAGAATAGAGTAGGAGACAAGGCAAAACCATGAGGAATACCACTCTTGACAGGAAAGGAAGAAGTCGTTCCATCAAAAACAGCTGAAATAGAACGATTAGAAAGAACGCTAGACATGAGTAAAGAAAGAGAAGGAGGAAACCCAAAGGAGGGGAACTTGGAAAGCAGTGACGCATGCCATACCCGGTCAAACGCCTTAGATATGTCAAGCGCCACCAAGCAAATCTCCCCATGGTCCTTAAGAGCAGAAGACCATAAATACTGATGATCAGAAAGAAGAGAATGAGATTCCACATGATTTAAGAAGTTGGAGTTGAGAAGGGTTTCAAAGATCTTAGACAGAATACAAGTGAGAGCTATAAGGCGATAGTTGGAAGGATCAGAGCGACTACCTTTCTTCGGAATTGGCTGGACTAATGCGCGCTTCCAACACTGAGGAAAAGTACTAGTAATGAGACATAGAGAGAAAAGTTGAACGAGGGAGGGAGTTAGTTCATAGGTGCACTCCCTTAAAGCTCCGGGAGGAATGCCATCCTGGCAGCTTGCCTTCCTAACGTTCATAGACTTCAGAAGCAAATGCAGCTGACCAAATATAATCAGAGGTAAAGGCATGGGGCATCTGAGAGTAGAAGAAGTAGGAGGAGGATTGCCGGTATCGTTCATGATTGAATTATAAGAGAACAGGAGTGTTAGCAACAGAGCCATCAAAGCGAATAAGAGGAGGAAAGGAAGATTTACAGAAATTGTTGGACATGTTTTTGGCAAGAGGTCATAAAGATTTTTCAGTAGGAGAATTTAGGAGCTCAGCACACCTCCGTTTGGTGAAGGCCTGCTTTCCTCGTCAAAGAATATCCCTGCAACGATTCCTATCGGAATGAAGATTAGCGAGAGTGATAGGAAAAGGAGAATTTTTCCACTCCCGATTTGCAATGTCTCTAGCCTGAATGGCACGCGAACAAGCATGATCGAACCATGGATTTTGAGGAGAGAAAGATTTAGTTGAAGAAGGAATGAACCTGCTCATCCCATCAGCGATTACGGATCCCACCTTATCGGCATAGACCGAAGCGTCTTCAGAGAAAAAGCAGTCAATCCAGGGATAGTTAGCGTAGAAGCAAAGCAAAGCCCCCCAGTCAGACGGATCAAAGTGCAAAAAAAAAAATATATATATATATATATATATATATATATATATATATATATATATATTATATATATATATATATATATATATATTATATATATATATATATATATATATATGATATCTTCTTCGATAACACTCAGCTCAGACCTTCATATCTCCTTAATATTCTTGGTGTTTCTTTTTCTCGTGATCTTTCTTGGAAAGATCACATTTTCTCTCTTTCTAAACAAGCTTCTAAGAGGTTAGGTGTTCTGAAGCGCCTTCAGTACTTCTTCACTCCAACCCAGTTGCTTGCTCTGTATAGGGGTGTTGTTCGCCCCTGTATGGAGTATAAGTCACACATCTGGGGCAGTTCCACTCATAGCTATCCTTGAGAATGTGGAAACTAGGGCTTTTCGTCTTACCAACTTTCCTGCTCTCACTAATTCTCTCCAGCCTTTTTCTTTACATCAATTGTTGCGTCACTCTCTCTATACTATCGCTATTACAATGGACACTGCTCTTCTGAACTCTCTCGACGCATACCTCCTCCACTGAGAAGGGCTCGTGCGATTCGTCTTTCTACACAATCTCATCTTTTCTCTATCCAACTCTCTGACCCCAGACTTAACCGCTGTGCTCAATCTTTCATGTTCTCTACTGGTAAAGTCTGGAACACGCTCCTTTCATCTATTTTCCCAACTTCCTATGACTTACACACCTTCAAGAGTCGTGTATCAGGTCAAGTCGGCCTTTAATTTGACCAGGTTTCCGTCTTTCACCCCTAACTCTGGTGGAAATTTGATAGGCCACTGATCTTTGCGCACCAGAATTGAGATATAACGATATATATATATATATATATATATATATATATATATATAATATATATATATATATATATATATATATATATATATATATATATATATTATATATATATATATATATATATATATATATATATATATATATATATATATATATATATATCTATATATATATATATATATATATATATATATATATATATATATATATATATATATATATATATATATATATATATATATATATATATATATATATATATATATATATTATATCTATATATATATATATATTTATATATATATATATATATATATATATATATATATATATATATATATATATATATATATATATATATATATATATATAATATATATATATAATATATATATATATATAAAAAAAATAAAATAAAAAAAAAAAAAAAAAAAAATATATATATATATATATATATATATATATATAATATAATATATATATATATATATATATATATATATATATATATATATATATATATATATATATATATATATATGTATTTATATATTAATTATAAATATATATATATATATATATATATATATATATATATATATATATATATATATATATATATATATATATATATATATATATATATATATATATATATATATATATATATATATATATATATATATATATATATATATATATATATATATATATATATATATATATATATATATATATATATATATATATATATATATATATATATATATATATATATATATATATATATATATATATATATATATATATATATATATATATATAATTTTGCAAAGTATAACCACATGAAGATTTTTGCCACATTGCCAAGGAAATTCTTCTCCCATGTTTGTTTTCTCAATGAATTTTAAATTTAATTAAAAGTTTCGCTAATGAAGATAAAAAAAGGGCTTGACAGACCTAGCAAAAATCTGCCTGAAACACAAAAATTGCTTGCAAAACTCAAGAACCAGCATCAGAAGCAAATCGACTCTTAGGCAATACCAACAAAGAGGTTGAGGATTCAGTGGACTCAGTGGATTGCTTGGGAAGACACCAGTTGCCTTCTATTCAATAATTGCTGGAATACAGGATTCATGAAAGCAGGAACGCTATTCAGCCCCCTAATAACAGACTCGTGTGTCTATTCTGGGAGCGGATGAAGATGAAGATAAAGCACATTATCCTTCAGGATATGCGTTGATGTCAGCTGATGCATATCTGCAAATAGTTCACAACCATGCACAGCACAAGGATGAGTATATATATATATATATATATATATATATATATATATATATATATATATATATATATATATATATATATATATATATATATATATATATATATATATATATATATATATATATATATATATATATATATATATATATATATATATATATATATATCTAACACCCACTCCTTGAATATTGCTATGCTCGTGAGCGGTGGTGATGTATATATATATATATATATATATATATATATATATATATATATATATATATATATATATATATATATATATATATATATATATATATATATATATATATATATATATATATATATATATATATAATGATCTCAGCTGCTCATGTAACTCTGTCCATTCATATTCCGATGACTCAACCCTTCATTCTTCTACTCATTTCAAATCTGCTCCCTCCTCTGCATCTAGAGTTGCCTCTCGTATTCATCTTTCCGATTCCATTCTTGCAGATCTGGCTAGAATTTCCCAACTTCTAGAGATCTCTCTCTCAAAGACACCTCCTAACTTTTCTATTTATTTCGATGGTTCTCCCGTCTCTCTTGTTGACAATATAAACATCCTTGACTTTCACATAAAAAAATGTCTTGGAAACCGCACATCACAATGGATGATATGACGGCCTCAAAGAAGCTGGGAGTTCTGTTTAGACTTGGAAAATTTTTTTCTTCTTCACAGTTAATCTATTATATAAGGGTCTCATCTGCCCTTGTATGGAGTACTACTCTCATATCAGCTACTACTCTCAGCTTTCACCTTCTTTTGGATAGAATTGAGTCAAAGGCTAAACGACTTATAAACTTTTTCGCACTTATTAATTCACTTCTCTTTATCTTTGCGACATGACGTTGGTGCCTTGTCTCTTTTCTATAGGTACTACAGCGGCAAATGCTCGAGGGAACTGACCACTTGTATACCTCCACCCTTAAAGCGTCCTCGTAGCACAAGGAGTGCAATGTCTGCACATGAATTTTGTGTGGACATAGGCAACTCCAGTCTCGTCTGCTGTGGTGCCTCCTTTCCAGCCACCTCTGATTTGTGGGATTCTCTTCCATTTTCTGCATTTCCTGATGAATTTAATCTCAATTACTTTAAAGCCAATGTCTGCGTTCACCTAAGAAATTTGCGTTAGGTGGGACTTGCAGGATTTTTTTTTATATTCTTTTATTATTAAGGCATCCTCTCCTTGAATAGGGTTTTGCCCGTGAGCGGTGGTGATGTGTAAAAAAAAAGTATATATATATATATATATATATATATATATATATATATATATATATATATATATATATATATATATATATATATATATATATATATATATATATATATATATATATATATATATAACGAAAGCAACTGGTTCGAAGTCACGACTGGGTTGAAAAAGGGAAGTGTTTTATTACTAAAATTGTTCGTAATTTTTATGAACTACTGCGATAGGCTGATGAGAGAGAGGGTGGATGATGAGATTTTCGGATAGGCAGACGATCTTGCCCTGATCTTGGAGACTAAGAAGGGTTTGCAGAGGTTTATTGATGTGTGGAGTGATGTGTTGAGTGCAAAGGAAATGAGGATATGTAGGACAAAAATAAAGGTAATGTTGGTAAGCAGAGAACTGGAAAAGATTCGCATGAGAATAGATGATAGAATACTGAAACAAAATGAGCAATCTGTGAATATCGCGGAGTGTCTTATCGATAAAAATATAAGTTCATTGAAATGAATCATGAAATTAGTAGGTTCAGTTGGGCTTTTACCTCACTGTACCCATTATTCAGGGACAGGAGCGTGCCACAGAAGGTTAAAACACTATTGTATACCAGCAAGCTGATACCCATTCTGACAAATTTGAATGAAACCTAGACATTTAACATCAAGGCAAAGAGCAAAATAAAAGCATGTAAAATTAAAGTGTTAAGAATGATAATGGGAATAACGAGACTGAACAGAGTGAGGAACAATGACTTGAGGGCGGAGCTGGGGGTGGAGAGCATATTGGAGTTTGTGTAGAGAAAAAAGCTACGGTGGTATGGTCATGTAAGGAGGATGAACGGCAATAGATATTTAAGGAAATATTATGAATGGAGATCAGTAGAAGGATGGTTGGCGTAGAGACCGAAGATTAGATGGAAGGATGGTGTTGAGGAAACTGTGGAAAGAATGGGGAGAACCATGGCTGAAATAGAAGAGGGTATGATGATCGATAGTGGTGGAGGGATTTCCTCCGAAACATATGACAGACGCGTGCGCGTGCGCCTACAGGAGGATTGGTGAGAAAGATGATGATGATGATGATGATATATATATATATATATATATATATATATATATATATATATATATATATATATATATATATATATATATATATATATATATATATATATATATATATATATATATATATATATATATATATATATATATGATTTTGATGTCATCGGATCAAGATGTGTTGAAAATTAGAGGGAGTAGAAGAAGAGAAGGGAAGCATCGTGGAAGAAGGAAGAAAGTGGAATCTGAAGAGAAGTGAAATGATCTCTCAAAGAAACCACGACAGGAAAAGGAGATAAATTGTTCAGATTTGATGGACAGCCTTCAAAAAAGCAAACCTTTTGATAATAATTATTTTCATATTTTATTTCGAAATTTAAAAAAATAAAAGTTAATTTAATAACAAAATTTATAGTAATAATATATTACAAATTTTATAAAATTTGTTGTGAAGCAACAAAAGTTTGAGAGAAGGTTCCTGTAAAAAGAAGACTAGTATTAGAGGCAAAATAGGTTCATCTAATTTAACACTAATTATAAAAGTATATGCTGCTCTAACACCAGAATCCTCTAGTCACTAGACGCCACTTCCATAAGGAAGGTTCACATAACAGGCCTAGCAAGCCGGTTTGGTAATGAAAAGAAATTGCTTGTAACAACTCCAGAGCCATCATGGTAAACCAAATCTCCAAGAAGCACGATCATCTGAGATCTCTGGCTGAAAGTATTCAGAGGTTAGATGCAAGATGATGTTAGTTCCATTGCAAGGATTTATCCCTCCCTCTGAGTTTAAATGCTATTCAAAGGAATGATCTTTTAAAGCGCTCTTGGAGAGGAACTTTTAAGAGCCGATGGAGAAAGATGCTGGTCCCACTGACAGGGTGAAAACTCTACCTGGAAGAATATATATATATATATATATATATATATATATATATATATATATATATATATATATATATATATATATATATATATATATATATATATATATATATATATATATATATATATATATATATATATATATATATATATATATATATAGTTTTATTTCCTCTATATAAATGGCTTTTATTTTAGCGAATAGCATTATTTCCTTTTAAATAAATTCGTGCCGGAGTGCATCCAACTCTTTTCTCTTTTCATTTTCATTGTTATTATTATTGTTCTTCTTCGCATTATCATTTTCTTTTGCTTATTTTTTTTTTATTTTGAATTCATTGTTTAAACAGGTAAAGAAGAAGAAGAAGAAGAAGAAGAAGACCATTCGCTCCCTTCTTAGTTTCCGCTTCGTTGATTCTTCTCAGGTAAATCTCCTTTATAAGAAACAGTTTCTGTTCTTTGCCCTTTTAAGGTTGATCCTTCTGAAGAAAATTGTGGAGGGTTCTTCTTCAGGTAACAACAAAACTAAATTCTAATATTATTACTCTTTTTATACTTGTTATTATTCTTACTCTCATTTCATTCTACAGATGATATATAATATATTATATATATATATATATATATATATATATATATATATATATATATATATATATATATATATATATATATATATATATATATATATATATATATATATATATATATATATATATATATATATATATATATATATATATATATATATATATATATATATATATATATATATATATATATATAATATATATATATATATATATATATATATATATATATATATAATATATATATAAATAGATATATATATATATATATATATATATATATATATATATATATATATATATATATATATATATATATATATATATATTAGATAATATATCATGGAACATTGGCCTATTCGAGGAAATTAAGTTTCTAGGTAACCTAGGAACCGCATGTGATTTCGAACAGCCTCCCTCAAGCACGTGAATATATCACCTACCGTTTATGCCACGCTATATATATATATATATATATATATATATATATATATATATATATATATATATATATATATATATATATATATATATATATATATATATATATATATATATATATATATATATATATATATATATATATTTCAGAGGTGGGAGGTCAAGTTTTAAACTTTATAGCACAAGATGAAAAAAATTGGTGAGCAATCGCAAGAGCGCAACTTATTTTTAAAAAATTTTATCACAAGTTCGCAGCTTATTACAAAATTGTTGGAGAGGACGTGAAAGTTCACAAAAAAGACCCGATTTCAATTTTATTTTGCTCATTTAAAGAAATCCTTAGTCACATGCTGTATCATCTTGAAGATGGCCATATTCCCTCTCATAAAAATGAACTTTTCGAAATTGCTGGATTTCATAGCTGTTTTCTTTGTCTTAAGAATGACTGACCCTTGAATGAACAACCTCTCCACAGCAGCTCAGCTGGCTAAAGGAGTATTGTATTTAATAAATAAATCGCCCCAGTTCTCTTGGTATTCACAAGGAAACAAGTTCCTAGTGAAGGGGTTATTGGAGTACACATTAATTCCAGCCTAGCTATCTAGGGTCTGCTCCATCTTGTCTAGTAGTAGTATCGGCTGCATCGATGTGGTCTTCAGTTTCTGAAATGTTTTAAACAGGTTTCAAGTATTCTTACGGTAAATCCAGTTTTCAAGTTTCATTTGAGCACTACATGTGAATGCATTGTCGATAAGCACATCAGAGTTGTTATATAATTTAAGGAATATATTACTTTCATACAACGGAAAATTATTAAGTTGGAAAACAATTATGATAATAATTATATATATATATATATATATATATATATATATATATATATATATATATATATATATATATATATATATATATATATATATATATATATATATATATATATATATATATATATATATATATATATATATATATATATATATATATATATATATCAAGAAAAGCTTAAAGTTCGATCCAAATTACAAGCATTTTTCAGAACATATTCATTAATCATTAATCATTATTCAACACATATTTAAATAATGACGTCACAGAACTTAGCAAGTATTATTGATATATATATATATATATATATATATATATATATATATATATATATATATATATATATATATATATATATATATATATATATATATATATATATATATATATATATATATATATATATATATATATATTTTATTTTTTTTTTTTTTTTTTTTTCCAAGCATAAAAAAAAAAAAAGAAATTAATTGTGGGAAGGAAAAAGGGTTGTAGTATTTCCATGGTTTTATTTTTGACTCATTTTTCTTTAACTGTTTTGTTCTTATTGTAAATATTTTATTCTGTTCTAGAATTACCAGCCATGTGTTTTTTTCCAAAATAAAAAGAATATGGAAGGGAACCGTTATTGCTATAAGATGGGATATGTGATAAAGTTTACAAAATAGAAGGATGGTAGGAAACACAGTTATTTTAACAAATTCAAAGGATGGACGAAACTAGTCTATGACAACTGCTATAGAGAGTACGTAAAAGAAATCAGATATAAGGTTAAAAAGTCGATGGATATATTCTTAACAAGGGAGTTCTGAAATTAAAGTTTTGTGACAAACTATATTGGAATACTTCGGTAGGTTAAATTCAACAGCAAACGATTCATCGAAAATGCTGAATTACAGAGTACAAGCATAGTATAAGTATTACTTAGTAGGATTAATAAATAATTTTCTGATTGACATATGCACTTTTTGTGTATGCCTATTTTTTTTTTTTTTAATAAACACCCTCATGAAGCAAATTGTATTTCTTTTAATCATTTAAAATCTAATTAAATCTTTTTTGGAAAAATATGTAAAATAATGCTTATTATTGAAAAAAAATATTAATTATTTTTTTACGTCATTGGGTAGCCCGACTCCAATAACAGATAGTTTTTTGTTTTCATGACCAATCACGAAGCAGGTTTCTTTTGCCATTTTTATAAACAAAAACGGCAAAGACAGTGGCCAAATTTAATACTTTGTACCAGATTATGTTTCGAATTTCCCGTTTTCGATATATATATATATATATTATATATATATATATATATATATATATATATATATATATATATATATATATATATATATATATATATATATATATATATATATATATATATATATATATATTATATATATATATATATATATATATTAAATAAATCTAAAGGCAATAGGTTTTATGAAGTCACTTATACGTCATATGTATCATGGGTGTAAATAATACTTTTTGGATGAAAGTAGGCGGAGCTAAAGCTACAACATTTTCAAGGTCATGAAAATCTGCAAACAAAATTCCTATATCTTAATACTACTAAGTAATACTTATACTATGGTACAAGTGTTATAGAGAAAGGAAAATATTATCAGTTGAACTTTCATTACCTAAGCGGTACTTTCGATTTGAGATAAAATTAGAAAAATTAGGGTTCCAAATAGATAGAACAGGAAAAGGATGAAAAACATCGGAATCGTCTAAAATGAATTAAAGGTAAGATTTTCTACAAAACATTTGGCTTTATCTGAAGGTTAAACAGGTATATATCATAGGTAGTAACATAAAGAGGAAAAAGCGGAACAATTAAAGTTAGAACTGACTTTTCTTATTGCAAAGTACCAGATAGAGATAGAAGAGAAACAAGAAAAATTACCTGAATTCCTAAAATGAAGGGCAAGTCTCGTATGCCAGAGAAGTGATTTTGCATGAATCCAAGATAAAAAAAAAAGAAAGAAAAAAAAAGATTTAAAAGTTTTTGTTGAACGGAAACTAAATAGAATACATGTCTCAGTGAAGAAGGGTACAATGAGACTCAAAAGTCACAAGGTAGAAGAAAATCAGGAAGACTTAAAATGAGAAACACTAGAACTAACAACATCGTTGAGCAATAGATGTTAAGAGGGAACATTGTACAGTTTATTGACGAAAGGTTCAAGCATATTTTCGATTAAATATAATAGGAGATGGTGTTCAAAAAAATTTTCAAAGTATATATATATATATATATATATATATATATATATATATATATATATATATATATATATATATATATATATATATATATATATATATATATATATATATATATATATATATTGACTGACTGCTGTCGAGATCGGACGAATTGGAAGCAGCTGGGAAGGAAGAAAAGAGAAGTGTTGGAGAAAGGATGGAAAGTGAACTAGGATTTCTGAGGAGCTGTTGGAGGAGGAAAGAAAAATAGCCAGATGATTTGACGCCATATGTTGTTTGGAAGCATCTAATTAAAGTTTTTAAAAATTTTAAAAATTTTAAGCATTTTGAGATTTTTATTAAATCAAATTTTAAATTCAGATTAAAAAATAAAACAAAATTAATTTTTAAAGAACTAAAGAAAAGGAGAAACGAAATTTTGAATGCAAATTACTAAAATTACTAAATATACAGTACAGCTGTTTTCAACAATTGAAACTGTTTTTAATAGACAAACTAAAGAGGGTGTAAAGAAATTTCGGCGAGAAACATCAAAATTATCCAATAGGCTCTTTTTTTTTATATATCAATAAACACATAATTTGGACTTAAAATGAATATACAGCTAAAAGCAATTTCTGGCCTAGTTATGGAGGTTTCGACACAGTTGGTTAATTTGAAGGTAATCTTTGCAAGCTCTTTCTTTTCACTTACGAATACTGAAACAAGATACTAACACCCTCCTTCTAGAATGGGGATTTGCCCGTGAGCGGTGATATATATATATATATATATATATATATATATATATATATATATATATATATATATATATATATATATATATATATATATATATATATATATATATATATCACCACCACTCACGGGCAGAGCCCTCTTCAAGGAGGGAGCACATACGAAAGGAAGAAACCTAGCTCAAACTCGAACCTAACGCACATCTCTCAGGTTGGCATAGGCGGAAGCCTTGAAGAGAGGAAGATTAAATACAGGAGGAAAACTATATAATGGTAGAACAGAGGTGGTGGAAAGAAGGAGGCACCGCAACGGGCCAGCCTGGGGTTTCCAGCATCCACACAAAATTCGTTCGAAAACAGGGCACCCCTTGTGCAACGAGGACGACGTAATGGGGGAGGAATGCGAGAGGCCAATTCCCTCGAGCACCTGCCATTGTAATACCAATAGAAAAGAGATAAAACGCCAATGTCACGTCGCAGAGATAGAGGGTCAAGAGAGTTTAGAAGTAGGGGACAGTTTATTAATCTTTTAGCTTTAGACTCAACCCTATCCAGAAGAGTGGATTAGCCGGAGCCTCCACAAATGTAGGAACAGTACTCCATACCAGGGCGAATAAAACCTCTATATAATTGGAGTAACTCCTCAGAAGAAAAAAATTCTCGCAACCTGAATAGTATTCCCAGCTTCTTAGATACCGCTTTAGCAACCATTGTGATATGTGGTTTTCAAGACAATTTATTTTTTACGTTTAGACCAAGAACGTTAAAGTTATTTACAGATGAGACAGGAGAGCCATCGAAGAGGATAGGAAAGTTGGGAGGTGTTTTGGAGAGGGAAATGTGAAGTTAAGTTTTTAAAGAGTTGAATTTCATAAGGTTGCTATGACCCCATCAGGAAATCCCATCCAGATCGGCAAGAATAGAATCGGAAAGAAAAAGACGAGAAGCAACTCTAGAAACAAAAGAGGGAGCAAATTTGAAATGAGTAGAAGAATGTAGAGTTGAGTCGTGAGCATAAGAGAGAACAGAGTTAGAAGTGCAGTTGAGAAGATAGTTAATGAAAAGTAAGAATAAAGTTGGAGATAAAACAGAACCTTGAGGAACACCACAGTTGACAGAAAAGGAGGAAGAGGTCACTATATCTACAAGTATCGGAATGGAACGATCTGAGAGAAAACTAGACAAGAGTAAGCAAATGGAAAGATGAAACCTAAAGGAAAGGAGCTTGGAGAGCAGCGACGCATACCACACCAGGTCAAAAGACTTGGATATGTCAACGCCACAGCACTAAACTCCCCGAAATCTCTACGTGTAGATGACCATAGGTGAGTAAGATAGGAATGTTTGTCACCAGTTGACCTCGAGGGTCGAAAGCCATACTGTTGATCTGAGAGAAGAGAATGAGACTCCAAATGATCCAGGAAATGAGAGTTGAGGAGAGTTTCAAAAATTTTAGGTAGAGCACAAGTGGATTAGGTCGATAGTTAGGTCGATAGTTAGGAGGGTCAGAGCGGCTGCCTTTTTTTCAGGATCAGCTGAACAAATGATCGCTTCCAGCATTGGGAAAAAGTATTAGTAATTAGGCATAGAGAGTAGAGCTGAACGAGGACAGGTGCCAACTCGGAAGAACACTTTCAGAACACAAGGGGGGAATGCCATCCGGGCTACTGGCCTTCTCGACGTTCATAGATTTCAGGATACCATGCACCCGATCATGAGTAATTACAGGTGGAGGCATGGGACACCTGATAGGAGAAGGAGTAGGAAGAGGGATGCCAGAATTGAGCAGGATGGAAAAAGATAAAAAAAGGAGGCTGAGGATATAAGCCTTTTCAGAAGGAGTATTAGCTACATATCCATCAGAGAGAATAAGAGGAGTAAATGCAGATTTACAGAAGTTATTAGAGATATTTTTGTCAAGAGGCCAGAAATTTTTATCAGTTGGAGAGCCATGGAGGCCAGCGCACTTTCTTTTTGTGAAAGTACACTTAGTCAGTCTAAGAACATCCGTGCAACGATTCCGAGCTGAATGAAAATTAGGAAGAGTGATAGGAGAAGGAGAGTTTTTCCATTCGCCATAAGCATTGTCTCTCTCCCGAAGGACAAGAGAACAATTGCCATCGAAGCATGGATTATGAGGAGAAAAAAGATTTAGATTAAGATGGAATGAATCTGCTCATCCCATCAAGGATCACGGCACCTACTTTTTCATCAGAGATAGAAGCGTCCCCGGAATCAAAGCAAGATTCACTCCAATGGCAGTTAGCAAAAAAGCGACGCATTGCCCCCCCCCCCCTCAATTAGCCCGATTAAGGTGCCAGAAAGAACGTTTAGAGCATGGTGGAGCTGTTGGAGAGAAAGCATTATATATATATATATATATATATATATATATATATATATATATATATATATATATATATATATATATATATATATATATATATATATATATATTAGGCTCTTACTAGATATGTCCATAAGCAGTTTATTTCTAAAGGTTGAAAGTATGTAAGAAATAATTGTCACAAAAAGGACGAACCATTGAGAACTTAATTAAGTTTAAATACTATTCCTGTCGAACCTATCATCCACATACCCAAAGTGGAGTTGAATCATTAAAATGACAACATGAAACGTGGATCTTGAAAGTTTGTAAATTACAAAAAGGTGAAATACTAAAGCAATGAGTATCCAGGTCTTACCAGAGAAGTTGATGATGTAATTATATATATATATATATATATATATATATATATATATATATATATATATATATATATATATATATATATATATATATATATATATATATATATATATATATATATATTATTTCCACTAATCAAAGGAAGTTGGGAAAACAGATAAAGGGAGTGTGTTCCAATTTTACCAGTAGAGTATATGTAAGATTGAGCATAGCGGTTAAGTCTGGGTTATGAGAGTTAACACAGAAAAAGGATGGGAATGTGTAGAAAAGCTTGTTACACGAGCTCTTCTCAATGGAGGAGGTATGATATGAGAGAATTCATAAGAGTAGTGTGCGTTGTAATAATGGTAGTATAAAGAGAGTAACACAATAACTCGAGGTTCAGAAAGAGATTGGAGAGACTTAGTAAGAGTGTGAGAGTCGATGAGAAAAAAAAGCCATAGACTCCAAATTCTCAACGAGAGTTCTATGGGTAGAGCCATCCCAGATGTGTGAAGCATTCTCAATACAAGGTTGAACAAAATCCTTATAGAGAGGAAGCAACTGTGGTGGCGTGAAGAAATTATGAAGGCACCTCAGAACACCAAACCTCTTAGAAACATGCTTAGAACGAGAAGTGATGTGATCTTTCCAAGAATGATCACAAGAAAAAGATACACCGATAATATTAAGAATAGCTGAAGGTTTGAGCTGTGTGTTTTCAAAGAAGATATCGTAGTTGTGTGTAAGATTGTGTCGAATAGAGTGATGGAATAATTGAGTTTCTGTGTCATTCAAAACTACCATGTTTTTTTTCTCTGCCCGAATTTAAAATACGTGAAAGATCAGAGGTTAGCTGCTCCAAGGCTACCCTCCTAGAGTCTATTAACTATTGTTGAAAGGGACGACTTTCAAACTGAAAGGAGTAATGAAGGGTGGAGTCATCAGCATAGGAGTAATAGGAGATGAAGTAATAGAGAGCAGATCGATAATGAAAAGTAGAAAAAGCGCTGGGATTTTACAGAACCCTAAGGAACATCCCTATTAATATATTTAAAGGAAGAAACAAAAATAAATTCTTTTTTCTACGAAGAAAAGAGTTTTGGTCTTACGAAGCATAGATTTTGCATGATTCCGGGATGAAATATAAGTTACATGAGTTTTTGGAGTTTGAAGACAACGGTAATCCCTGAAGGCATCATCCTCTGCGGCGAATAGCACGAGAACAAGCAGAGTTAAACCAGGGTTTGTTTTGTTTAATAGAAGGGAAAGAATATAGAATATACGCCTCCATGCCTGAGAGAATCACATCCGGAATGCGTTCTGCCCACTCCGAGGGACCCCTCCCACGGAAGCAATTATCTTTCCACCGGAAATCAAAGAAGTACGACCGCAAGTCCGATCAGCTTCCGGCACCGAAATGCCACAAATGTTTCCTTTTAATAGAATGGGGTCTTTCTACCTGAAGGGATAGAAGAGGATACAGAGAGAAGAAGGGGATAGGAGGAATCCAAAGAAGAAATGAATTTACCAGTATAAAGTATATAAGTTAGGAAAAGGTCTAGAATGTTGAGTTCATCTCCAATACGATCAGTGATACGAGTAGGGAGCTGCACCAACTGCTCAAGATCGTTTTGGAAAGCGAAAAGGAAGGCACGTTCACCAGGTGTATCATGAGAACTAGAAGAAAGCCACTGGTGGTGGTTAACATTGAAATCACCTAATTTGATGATTTACGAGAAAGGAGAAGAGAAAATGTGCTCTCTTTTGGAATTTAGATATTCAAAGAATTTAGGATAGTCAGTAGAATTTGGAAATATATAAACAGAACAAATGAATTTAGTGGTAGAATGGCAAGAGAGCCTAAGCTACAAAGTGGAAAATTCAGATGACTTCAAATTAGAGACACGAGAAAAAATAAATATCGATGCGCACGTTGCACAACAACGGCCTTTGGCTAAAAATTGAAGATAGAGGCAGTAGGAGGAAATAGAAATGAGTTTGATATCAGAACACTCAAACATCTGAGTTTCGGTCAAGAATAAGAGGTGAGGTCTAGAAGAAGAGAGGTGGTGTTCAACAGTGGAAATTAGATTGAAGACCTCGAGTGTTGCAGAAATTAATGAAAAAAATAGACCGAGCATCAGGAGAAATCGACTACAGAATCCTAGTGGTGCCAACTCCATTACCAGAGGCCACGAACTCGCAAGTGGTGATTGTGGAAGGGGTGGATGAGGGGCTATTTTTGGATGCTGCCCCTCGAAACTTTTCCGAGGCTACTTTGTTGACGACATAATTATTTAATTAATAATTATTTCTTTTTAAAAAAAAGATCTGTGTGTGAAAGAGAGACTACTCCGTGTACAAGAATGTGGAGATGAGCGCAAAATTGTGCGTACCATTGGGCTTTGGAGTGAGATGGGAAGTGCCCTTAACACCTCATAAACCCAATGAGGGGGTAATCTCATCTCCTCGGGAGTGTTACTTCCCTCTTCCATATATATATATATATATATATATATATATATATATATATATATATATATATATATATAATATATATATATATATATATATATATATATATATATATATATATATATATATATATATATAAGACAGAGACAAATTTTCCTCACTCTACGGTTTGAAACCATTGACAAAGGCGTCGCTAATAAACAATATAACACCTTCCTACACCTCCTTCCCTGAAAAAGAAGGCATAATAGAACGCTTTTCAAGCTCTTCTGCTTCGAATCACTGAAGTAACTCGGTACCTTTTGAATCCATAGGAGAGTGCCAGTAACCCCTACTGGAGCTACTATGGTATTTTGCTGGGTGCTCCTGGGTTGCAGGAGCAACCAACCAAAGTCAAGCAACGCCATCTTGGGCACAACAACTTGTTGCGACGAAATTAGCAATATAAGACAGAGAAAAACTTTCCTCACGCCAGGATTCGAAACCGTTGACAACAGCGTCGCCATTAGACAATGTTCAGAATGCTCTACCACCGAGCTACTCCAATTCCCTAGCAAAATAATGCATAGTAGAACGGTTTTCAAGCTTTTCTGCTTCGAATCACTGCAGCAACTCTGTGACTATTTGAATTCAGAGGAGGGTGCTTAATTAATTATGTCAATGAATTGCTCGGTTAATGCTCTTTCATCTACCGTCAAATTGACCACTGAAGAACAGACAAATAGTTCCATAACCTTCCTATATTTAACAATAAAACAGTAATATACTAATTTATCATACAAATTTTTTCATAAACCCACTAATAGCATGCCGTCTCAAACCATCAAACACAACTTCGTCAGCAGTAGTTTCTTAGAGACTCCAAACTTTCAGATCTTCTACCTTGACAATGAAATAGATTTTATCTTTCATATTTTTTTTATGTCCCGAGGATATGACTATAGTACAATCAATCGCATTTTTCAAAACACTAATTAGAAAATTTATGACCCCACTCCATCAAATTTTCAACAAAAAATGCAACTTTGATACCCTTCTCAGAGATTTTTCTTTCAGACGTCAGGAAAATAGAGCAGTTTCAACTCGTAAATCATTTTTCATTTTCCTACAGTCTAAATATTTTTCTTGTTAAAAACAACAATTACACAATCGACTCGCCAGAGGGTGTCTACAGTGTTCCTTACGGCACCGGTGACTCTTTTATGTTGACGAAATCATAAAGACTGAATTTTCGTATTTCCCAACACCTTATTAACGATGTAAAGAAAGGTAATTACAGTAATTGAATTTTCAAGCATACCATAGAAACTGGATGCAGAATCATTTGGGATGACTATAAAATGATTTTATCTTCTAACAATAAATTACTTAACCAACTCATTGAATCTTTTTTCATTTTCACTACTAAGAATTTTAGCACGTC
>SEYY01009672.1:10000-12500 GCA_009176605.1 Armadillidium nasatum | reverse complement strand
TCGCATATATATATATATATTATCTATATAATATATATAATATTATTATATAATTATATATATATATATCTATATATATTATGGATATGTCATATTTGTAATTTTGGGAATGCGGAGGCGGATGCGGAAATGCGATATGCGGATGCGGATGTTGAATTTTTGAAAGTGCGGAATGCGGATGCGGATGTTGAATTTCCGAAACTGCGGATGCGAATTTTCGACGCGGATGCGGATGCGGATGCGGATGGATGCGGATTGCGGATGCCATCCTATATATATATATATTATATATATAATATATATATATATATATATATATATAGTATATATATATATATATATATATATATATATATATATATATATATATATATATATTATATATATATATATAATTGAGTTAGGTATGTATTATATATGTATTATATCATAAGTAAACCGATACAAACTAGTTTAATTGGTAAAATAATTATGTATCTAAATATTTCTTAATATCAAATAAATATGATATCACTGATTTAAATTCAATTGAAATGTATTTGTGAATACATTAATATTTCATTGAAATACATTTATGAATACATTAAATATATTTATGAATACACAACTAATTAAGACAAATTGTGTCAAACGTCTATTTATGTCAATTAAATTTGTCAAAAATTAATTAGGTCAAACGTCTACTTTTGTTAAAAAAAAAAAAAAAAAAAAAAAAAAAAAAAAAAAAAAAAAAAAAAAAAAGCCATTTTTTTTTTTTTTTATTTTTTTTTAAAGCAATTTTGAGTGCCTCACCATGAAGAAATATACAATTATTATTATTATTATTATTATTATTATTATTATTATTATTATTATTATTATTATTATTATTATTATTTTATTTTATATAAAGAAATTTGACTCTATGTTCCATATATGGAACATAGTGAATGAAAGGGTTATATTTTGTTATTAAATATATGTTATTATTAACTATGCGCTTTACACGCATTGAAGTACAGCAATTAGTAAGGTATTAAGCTGATGCTAATTTATAATTGTAAATAATAAAAATAATAATAACAATAATAATAATAATAATAATAATAATAATAATAATAATAATAATAATAATAATAATAATAATAATAATAATAGTATAATAATAATAATAATGATAATTATAATGAAAATAATAATAATAATAATAATAATAATAATAATAATAATAATAATAATAATAATAATAATAATAATAATAATAATAATAATAATTATTATTAATTAATATTATTGATATTATTATTATTATTATTATTATTATTATTATTATTATTATTATTATTATTATTATTATTATTATTATTATTATTATTATTATTATTATTATTATTATTATTATTATTATTATTATTATACATTGCTTTCATCAATATTGTATTTTACCTGCCTGCGAAAGAATAAATTCACCTCCATTATATAGAGGCATGGAGAGGTGAACGGTAAATAACAGAAACTCCATTACCAACGATGACTCCGTATTTAAGTCTACAACCACCCGGCAACTGTAAATCTTTGCAATTTACCTTTTAGATATTTTTTATTTATTTAAACTTTTAAGCATTTTTTAAAACTTAAATTTAAACTTTTTATCACGTAAATTTATGTCATAGGGGTTCTCAACCTTTTTGGCTTTCCCCCATCCTCCCCCATCCCCTTTCTCCACCTTTCCCTCCTTTCATTATTGTTCAGAATATAATTCCCCCCTTTTTAAATATAGTCTAATGGTACTGTACATTTGAAATTATAAACAGGTAATATTAAAAATATTTTCCTTTTTTCTATATTAGAATATATATACAGTTATCTTGCCCTCGGTTGTTTTATACAGAAAATGTTGATAGATCTTAAAATTTGAATGAAATAAGCCTTTTAATTTACAGAACTAAATGCTTAACAAATTAAAGTAACCGAAGCAAGCTTCGGTGAGCATAAATGTTTAATAGAGTTACAGGATAAATATTTTATTCAATGAAAATTACATTAAACGAAAAATCTGTGATTGCTTTTCTTTGTCAGTTCTTGGATACTGGGAAGAGTTCTTGAAATGGCAGAACTCAAGTCATTTTCAGACTCCAATTTATTTCGTTGCATCTTTTTCCTTTAAAACAAAGTTGGAAAGCCTGACTCACAGGATATGTCAACATGAATGGAGGTAATGCATGGTCCTTTCTGCCATTTTTGAGTAGTATAAATCGCATATCTTGGTCCAAAATTCTTTGATTAATATCTCGTCGAACATTTCTGAACAGACAATTTCGATGGATTAAAAAATGGATCTAACTCTTTATTATTGAGTTAAGCAAATGAGTGAGTAAATTCATTTCCAATGCTGACAAATGCTGCCAATTTTAAATTTCGCAAATTATGGGAGCATTTGTCTATCATAACAAGAGTTGATGATAGTTTCTCTAACATTGCAGCATTTTTTAACTTGACCTCTTTCTTCCAATTTTCGAGC
>SEYY01009672.1:0-2500 GCA_009176605.1 Armadillidium nasatum | reverse complement strand
AAGGCATGTTAAATAAAAGAAAGTCGCTTCACCTATTTATTTTCTAATAAGAAAAATAACTAAAAATATTTTGTCGTGACCTTTTTCGCCACTTGTCCCAACGATTCGTTAGGACAATATTTCCAGTGTAATTTAAGCGAATGTTGTGCAGAAATGTTGCCTGTTCTTTCGTTTCTGATTTAAATGCTTCTAAATTATCTTCTCTCCAGCTCCTCTTTTTTTATAGACAATTTCTTCTCATATAATTCTAAATCAAACTCGACTGAGGATCGTAAATTCTTTGAATGCCTTTTATTAAATTGAAATACAATCGCTCTACTCGTTTCCCTTATCAATTTAACTTTAGACGATTAAGAACTTCCTTTATGCTAGTGAAAGACTTATAGAATTTCTTCTACACTCTCAAATTACTGTTAATTATCGAGGAATTAATACAGTTCCCAATTTGTTATTGAACTGAACATTGAACATTGAGCTCAACCTTTTTCTAATTTTAACCTTTCTCTAAATATTTTTAACTTATTAACTATTATTCCGTAAGTTCCTTCTACTATATCATAGCGTCCTTTCTACATGGGTATCATCCTTCTATTCATGGAGAAGGTGTCAAACATTAGGGAGAAATTCATACCCACAGAACTTCTACATTGGGGTGTATTCTCGTGTTTTTTCCTCAGATGTATTTATACCCAAATTCACAGGCACTCCATTCTTTTTCAAAATATATATATATATATATATATATATATATATATATATATATATATATATATAATATATATATTATATAATATATATATATACTTATCTATAATTATTAATCACTCAACTTATATATAAATACATCACAACAGTCACTATCGTTCTGATCTCTCGTATTTTCCTTCGAAACAGAAATGGTATGACTATTCCTACGATCGTTTTTTCGTTCATAGCTTACTCTGTGATTAATACTTAACATAACCTCATTATTAATGTACTTAACAATTAAGGTCTAAAACTCATTATTTTATTATATTTATGTCCTTTAATTCAAGCAATTCAGACGTCGTGTTTCAGGGCTTATCAAGGGTTCATTTGGTATTTTGATATGAAAGTGGTATTCAAAAAGTGGCTTCTTATCATTACTTGAGTGGATTATATATATATATATATATATATATATATATATATATATATATATATATATATATATATATATAGTATATATATATATATATATATATATATATATATTATATATATATATGTTTCTCTCTCTTTTAATACCAATATTTTTCCTCAAAAGATGGCAAGAATTAACAGTCGAAAAACCTCAATAGTAATGAAATGGGCGTTCTACCCAAGCCTAACCCTCCATAAGCTCAAAGGTGAATCCTTCATCGATCCAACGACGCCTAAATCCTATATTTATAAAGGACTTTTAAGGTGGTAAGGAAAAGAGATAGGCAAATGGGAGACGTATTTTATATATGAACATTTCAATTTTTTTTAAAACATTGCTTTAAAAATACGCCTTGTGCGATATTTAGTGAAACTTCATATACGTTAAAGGCGAAGGCTGACTTAGAGGGGATTATATAAATATTTGAGGAGATGCAGTAAGGATATATAATATATATATATATATATATAAATAATATATATATATATAATATATATATATAAAAAAATATAATAATAATAATTAATAAAATAATAATAATAATAATAATAATAATAAGGATTATGTAATTTACTAGCCTCAAGGATTGTTCAGGTATATTTGAAGAATCTCAATATTCTTCAAAATTGTTTAACTATTAGAGTTTGCCTTATTTATTTAAAAATAATGATAATATAAATATGTTATTGGGTAATTAGAGAATAATAGAAAGGAAAAAAAATAGAGAATAAAATCTGTCAAATTTTTCAAGAAACATCGGAAACGGAGGAAACGGCGGAAACGGAGGAAACGGCCGCAATGGAGGAAACAGCGGAAAGAACCCTGGGAATCCTTCTCAACTTCAAGCTAGATTGAGAAACAAAATAGGAGAATGTTACAGTATTTTTTATTTATTAAATAAAAGTTAACATCTCACGGGCATTGCCCTATTCGAGGAGAGGAACTTTTCTAGGTAGTATATACCTAGGATTCCCAAGAGGTATCGAGCCGGCGCCCTCAAGCACGTGAGTCAATCACTCTTCCGTTTGAGCCACGGTAGACGGTGACAAGGGACGATTGAGGCTTTGAATGAGGATGAAAATCAGTGTCTGGATAGAGAAAAGGATGAAGATCAGGACGAAGTTGTAGATGAGAAAAAGGAAAATGGTGAGGATGAAATGAGGTTGAAGAAGAAGATATAAATGTGGATGAAGATTAAGATGAGAAGGATGAAGACGAAGATATAAATGAAGATGAAGGTGAAGGTGATACCGAGAATGAGGAAATGGATAATGATAAAAAATAAATAAATAAGTAAACAGTAATAATAATAATAATAATAATAATAATAATAAT
>SEYY01009671.1:12500-17682 GCA_009176605.1 Armadillidium nasatum | reverse complement strand
CCCAAAAAACAGTATTCAAGTTAAATATATTTTAAACTTTAATTTTTAATACAAAACAGTAGTTAAGATTTGTTTATATTCTCTGGTGATATATCCTGTCTCAAATTATTCGGGATATATTCAGTCTCAGATTTTCTGTCTCGAGTTTGGAACATTCCTCGTTAGGGATTAACAAAGTATCCAAAGTTTTGTGAAAAAAGTAAAAGGAAAAGAGTTTCAAAACTTTACTCCAAAAGAAGCAGAGAAGACATTATCAAGCTTTTACGCACATGCTTCAGAAACCATAGCATACCTACCATTTTGCCGAAAATTAAATGGGCTAAATCGCGAAGGAACATCAAATTACTAACAAAATTTTTACATCGGTCGCTCCGTGCACAGATGAATTAAGTGAGAATATACGACTGCCCCCAGTATCATATACAAACAAAGTGTATAAAAGTTAAATATATACAGTGAAGTGTTCGATACTGCATAAGTGATTAATCTTTAATTTGCTAATAATGGGAAGAAGTGAAAAATCTAAATCATTCCAAGTAAGAGCCTCAGAACGGCTGAGTTCCCAAAGGTCAAAAAATGAGCAACAAGTGCAACAGCATCAACAATCCATTGAAAACCATGACATCAGTTTCCTACAAAACTCTGCACCTTCCTTATTTACTTCTACGCCATTATCCCCCCAAAAAGATTAATCTTAGACCATCTAATTTTGAATCCCTACAAGAGATCATTATATCCACGTTCTCTAATGTGTAGGGAAACTCTACAAAAAACGATTTCAATTACTTAAAAGACTCATAAGGGTTATTCGTGCTATAAATAGATACAACGAATTAACAAGTGACAGGCGGAAAAAAATAGATCGAATCCTTTTCATATTAGGAACTTTCGAAAAAAAAAGAAATTTTAGAACTACGAAATTATGAGATGGGTTGAACGGTTCTTAAGGTTGCATGATGGAAATCTTAAAATAGTCCTTGCTTTCGGAAGACGAATAATGAGTTCTTTAAAGTTCACAGGATTACCAAAGCGAAGACTCAAAAGTAACTTCACTCCTAAACCAATGATAATTCGGCAAACGTCAAAACATTTGACGCAGTGCAACAACATTTGCATACGGGATCTCGAGATTTTACTGTACCTAATAAATTTCAAAATTTAAAAATACAAAAAATATGTAAAATAGGTAACAATTCTCACATCTTCACGCTGGTGACAAACAAGATACTTTAACCCTGGAACGAGATTTTGAGAACCGATTGTACTATTATAGTTTCAAGATATATTAACGCAAAAGTCTTATCAGACGCATATATATATATATATATATATATATATATATATATATATATATATATATATATTATATATATATATATATATATATATATATATATATATATATATATATATATTTTTTTTTACAGAACGCCACCACTCACGGGCAGAGCCCTTTTCAAGGAGGGGGCACACACACATGCACAAAGCTCATTCAAACACACACACACACACACACACCTAACGCACAGACCTCAGGTGGGCGCAGACGGAAGCCTTGAAGAGTGGAAGATTAAATACAGGAGGAAAAATAGATGATGCTAGAGAGTTCCACAGAATAGAGGTGGCTGGAAAGAAGGAGGTACCACAACGGGCTAGCCTGGGATTTCCTACGTCCACACAAAATTGGTGCGAAAGCAGGGCACCCCTCGTGCAACGAGGACGACGCAACGGTGGAGGAATGCGATAGGCCAATTCCCTCGAGCACCTGCCATTGTAGTACCTGTAGAAAAGAGATAGCGCGCCAACGTCACGTCGCAGAGACAGAGGGTCAAGTGAGTTTGAAAGTAGGGGACAGTTAATTAATCTCAAACTATATATATATATATATATATATATATATATATATATATATATATATATATATATATATATATATATATATATATATATATATATATATATATATATATATATTATAGGTTGAATAGAATGCCACAATCTAAAATCAAATTTGAAGGATTATTATAATTTATGTCTTTATACAAAGTAAGAGGAGAAATTACTCTCCCAAATGGAAGTGTCGAAGTAGATTCAAAAGTATGGAAAGGTCGAACTATATCGAAGTCACTATCGGAGTAGCCTAAATAAAGAAGCATTTCATTTTCCTTAAAAGAAAAGGATTTAAGATTCTGAGGACAGCGTTTATAATCCCTCAACCTCATCTTTTCACTTTCATTCTGAATATATTTTTCAACGCTGAAAACATTAATTAAATCATTACTAATCTTAATGCCTTCATTTTCTTCCTTCTCGAAGATGGAACCTTTGAAAGATAGTCCACATTCTCCAATACAAAGCTTAATGAATATATTGCACAAACATTTGTCAAGCATTTCTATTATCACAAAAGAAGTTACCTTTTTTTCATTGTAACGAATTTTGATGAATGTGCAAAAATTCTTAGAATTCAAACATTGTTTCACATCTTCAAACCAAATAAGAGAAGAGTCTTTAGGAACTTTTGACAAGGTCAAAGAATGGAAGAATAATTGACTTCCAAAGACCAAAACTTCTCCGTATTTAAATTCTTCATTAATTTTATGAACTGCAAAAACTTTCTCTCCATTTTGAAGTCTTTTGTAAATCTCTAAAAAGAAATCTAATGGATAATCAAAACTTGACAAAAGAATTGAAATAGAACTTTTTATATCATCAGAACGAACGACATCATCTGTTTTCTTAAGATCTTCATCTATTTCATCTAAAATCTTTCTCGCATTTACTGTGTCAATTCGCTCACTCTGAGACACTGTCAACTCTTCCAATTTCTCTAAACAATTGTCAAGAATCTTCACATTCAACGTTATCTGAGTCTTCTTATTTAAAATAATGTCCTTCCTCTTGGCAACTTCAGTGTCTATATCCACCACCTTTTCTGCCAAACATTTAGACTTATAAATATCGACGGCTTTCAGAGCAATATAATTTATCGGAAGCGAACTTTCAATTTCTTTTACTTCAAATCTGCAATTTGGACAATGGGGATTTTCTTCAAGAAGTTTGATCAAACAAGGAGAGCAAAAGGTGTGTCCGCATTTAATAAGCATTTTTGGGATGAAATGAAAGCTGTCAAATACTTGAGCACAGATATTGCAAGATACCAAATCTTCCATTCTCCTGTAACTTGTCGCTTGCTTGCTTCACTAAAAATTCCTTTCAAATATTATTCCTCGGAGGAAATTGTTCTATAAGTTAATCACTTGGTTGTTTCACTCAAAATTCCTTTCAAATATTATTCCTCGGAGGAAACTATTCTGAAAAACAATTCAAAAAAGATTCTACAATTTTGTTCTTCTTTGATAAACTTTACTAAATAATTAACAACACCGAACACGAGATCTTTAAAACGTCCTTCTTGAATCGACTCTAAATAAAAATGTTTCAGAATTTGAAAAAAAGAGAGAAATGGTATTATTGGGAGGGGGTTGGGGGAGAACAGATTCGGTTCATTTTCTAGAAGTAATCCCTCCCCCAAGTCCACTTATATTTAACTATATATATATATATATATATATATATATATATATATATATATATATATATATATATATATATATATATATATATATATATATATATATATATATATATATATATATATATATATATATATTTATTTTGTTCGGCGTGGTTTAGGAAATTTATTAATAATAATAATAATGTATATTTTGTAGGTTGTTTTCCTATTATTTATTCGCCACAATTATGTAAACATATTTCTGAATTTTTTTTTTTTTCATTAAGATTGCATTTTCGCAGAAAATGTTGAACAAGTTTTTTTATTTACAGTAAAATGTTCCTTTCTCGTTTCAAATTCTTACCTAGCTTAGGATCTTTTACTCCCACAAGAAAAAATATATATTTATATTAAAAAAGAAAAAAGTCTGAATCGGAGCATAAAACTCGGGAATCTGTAAACTTTGGTTTGAAAGCTTTCTAGAACAAGAACTGTTTGGACGTCGAATTATTATTAGTTTGACCTTCTTTCGTTTTCATAAGCGAGCATTTAGAAAATATCTCCCAGATGTTTGTGGAAATTTTTGTTGTATCTGTATATGTTTAAGTTTGCTTAGCAATAGGGAAATACCGCTCTCGTCAGTAAGGCCTTTTATATATTACTACTACTTTCGTTGTAAGATCAATGACCAAGATTTGGGCCTCACACAAATAATAAAACCACTGTGAGACAGCATTCTACTCGTGATTCATAAGTGATCATAAAATTTATACTGTAGGAAATGTAATTTAAATCGAAAATATAGAAGAAATTTACTACCGAAACAGTTAATGGATATCGAAAAGAAGCATGAATTGTCCATCCATACCACTAGGGAGCATTCAATCATATATCGCAAAGACATACTAACTGCAGCAATAACTAAAACAGCTAAATTAGGAGTTCAGCAAATTCTTTACTCGCCAAATTAATTTACATCTCAGCTGGTATTATTCCTAAAGGATCCAATATAGCCGAGTATTACTATACCCTGCGATGATTTATACAAATCAAATATAGGGTAGAGGCAATCAAAGAAATAGAAAGTGGTGGATAACAATTTCAACACACACCGAAATTCATAGAAACAAAAATCCTTTAGGTAACCAAATCTAATCAATTTAAATTCATCCCTCAGTAAATGTTTTTCTATTTCAAATAGAATTAACGAATTATATGGTCAACATCTCTCATGACTTTGGTTTACTCATCTCTCGATTCACAAAACTGCCAAGTCCTTAACTATCAAGCTATAAGATCCATGATAACGGCAATAAAACAAGCTAATTCCTTCCAATTGATATAAGAAAATGTGTGAATTTTAAAAAATTTCAACAATACCTGAAGACTAAAAACCCATAACTGTTTTAAGAAATAACACTACCATATATTGTCCTTTGGGGTAATTGTTCAAGCAAAGTAAGTAATAATATATCTAATACCGGAAGCTGAACAAAAAAAAAAAATTAAAAAAAATAAAAATAATTTTTCTCGAAAAATCTGGACCAGATCATATGACAAGAATAGCATTGATGGCTCAGAAAACAAGATTAAACATCAATGTTTAAAGTTTGCTATAGGGGAATCGAACCCGGGCCCTATAGCACAAAAGCATAGCGTTTTACC
>SEYY01009671.1:5000-10000 GCA_009176605.1 Armadillidium nasatum | reverse complement strand
AAAGGTAATTACATGTTTCATTGAATGTCACAAGTTTCCATAATTACAAATGCAAAACTATAAAAAGATTATTCAAATTTTTTTTTATTATTAAAATCAAAAGCCTATATACTTCAAATATGACATACATGATAATGATTTGAATGGCAGGGTTGTCATTTTATTATAAATTAAAAATCAATATTTCCCTCAAATTTCTATATTGAATTATAAAAATGTTGAAATTAAATGTTAAGAACATAAGCTAAAAGATTAATAAACTGTACCCTACTTTCTAATTCTCTTGACTCACTATCTCTGCGACGTGACGTTGGCGCACAATCCCATTTCTATAGGTACTACATTGGCAGGTGTTCGACGGAAATGGCCTCTCGCATTCCTCCATCGTTGCCTCGTACTCGTTGCACAAGGGGTGCCCTGCTCACACGATATTTGTGTGGATGTAGGAAACCCCAGGCTAGCCTATTGTGGTGCCGCCTCCTTTCTAGCCACCTCTGCTCTGTGGAACTTTACCGTCGTCTATTTTTCATCCTGTATTTAATCTTTCACTCTTCAAGGTTTCCGTCTGTGCCCACCTGAGGGATGTGCGTTAGGTCTTTGTTTGAGTGAGCTTTCTTCATTTTGTGTGTGCCATCTCCTTGAAAAGGGCTTTGCCCGTGAGTGTCGGCATTCTGTAAAAAATTTAAAAATAAAGATAAAAGTAAAAATAAAATATTACGTTTCTTCATGAATATTTTTTCCAATTAACACATTCAACATTTTCTTTAAGAGTTTTGAAGTAGGAATATTCACAAAAAAAAAAAAAAAAAAAAAAAAAAAAAAAAAAAAACTCCACCTAAAAAGAAATTCAGGATATTAATTGCTACTTAAATTTAAGTATTTGTTGGATTTAAATATATAATTGATTTCATCAGTAATGATAATAATAATAATAATAATAATTATAATAATAATAATAATAATAAGACTTTAAATTTATGGCATGAATTAAAAAATGGATCATATGGTTTAAATTAATTTTAAGTATTTAAAGTAAAAACTCAAATTTTATAATATTAACATTTTATTTTTAGACACCAAGTACTTCAAATGATTGGAAACGCATCTCGTATGACTTCGAAAATCAGTGGAATTTCCCGAATTGCATCGGTGCCTTAGATGGCAAACACATTGTTCTATAGTCACCAATCAACAGTGGCTCAGAATTCTACAATTACAAGAGATATTTTAGCATTGTTGATGGCACTTGTAGATGCCAATTGTAATTTCATTTTTGTGGATTGCGGATGCCAAGGTAGACTGGGTGACAGTGCCGTTTATCGAAACACTGAACTTTTTAAAAAAGTCGAAAATGGTGAACTAAATCTGCCTCCAGATGAAGTACTAAAAGAAAGGAACAAATGTGTGCCATACGTATTTGTAGGTGATGACGCTTTTGCCCTTAGTAATCAGATTATTAAAACCTTATCCAGGAACTCATGCAAAAGGGACAAAAGAGAGAATTTTCAATTACCGCCTTTCACGTGATTGACGAGTAGTTGAAAATGCCTTTGGTATACTAGCTTCGGTATTTCGAGTGTTAAGGAAGCCAATGCTGCTACAACCTCAAAAGGCATCACTGGTAACAATGACCTGTGTTGTCTTGCATAATTTTTTAAGAAAAAGTGAGACTTCATGTTCGACATATTCTCCAATAGGCACTGTTGATATCGAAGGAGGAATTCTTACACCTGGTTCTTGGCGGCATGAACAAGACATGTCTTCCCTTTTACCACTACAGAACATACCGAGAAAGTCGAGTTATGAAGCAAAGAATATAAGAGATGAATTTGCTGAATATTTTACCACTGTTGGTAAAGTTGCGTGGCAGCATAATTACTCTTAATTATTAAGATTGTATTATTTTCTTTATATTGGTAAATGTTTTAAATTTTTATTTTTTATTTTTTGTACAATTTTTAATTTCAATGAATAGATTTCAAATATATTCTTTAAATACAATTTAGAAGGTAAGCTTTTGTTTTTGTATCCATACTTTTAAATTTATAATTTAATGGGCGCGTGTGAAATGCTTACAATTTATTTTAGAATATCATATCAAGCTTTTTTTTTTTTTTTTTTAAAGTACTTTCAGTTTAATGAATCCCTAATTTTTTTTATGAAATTTTAAAAGTTGTGCAACAATAATTTAATGACAGTAGATTCAAACATAATTTGTAAAGAAGTAGTAATAGTTAATTTTAATCATTAATAATAAGCATATTGCATTTTTTTATATATAAAAAAAGTAACCATCAAAAATGAAATTTTTTTTTTTTTATAAACAAATAGTAGGTTAGAAACAAATCATTTACAATTGAAATGTTTATTATAAATAACACGTTTTTTGTTAATATAAAAATATACGTTTTTATAAATATTTTTTAAGAAAGTAGCAAATAAAGGTTTTGTTTTCCTTTGACAAGAAGAAAAATAAACGTAAATACTCTACTCTGGAAAACTTTAAACTGATGAGGCTTTTAATAGAAGTACATTCCATTTATTTAATCAAAAGCAGTCCTTATTATCAACATAATCTGAAAATGGAATTAAAAATCTTAAGAACTAGCCCTGTGTGTGCAGGGGGTGAAAATTTAAACAAATAACATTCTGATTGCTGTAAGATGCATAAAAGGACAGTGATAACTAGGATTGGGTCCAACTACCACTTATTTATGCCCTAGAAAATGTCCATGCATGCCTCGAATTTTGATTGCAGGCTTAAGCTCCCTACTCCTTTAGTGTAGTGTAGAACCTAGAGACAGTTATTCTTAGGGCGTTTTAGTTGTGAAAATAATTGATAAAATGAGGAAATAGCGTATTTAATAGTATATTAAAACTGTATTGTCAGTAAGAGAGTGTTTGAAGGATAGGAATGAGTTTGGTATAGGGGAGAAGGTGCATAGGAGTGAATGATGTGGTTTTAAGAGAGTATGGTTGTGGCCTGACCACAGCAGGAGTTCCGTCAGGGTGTTCAAAAGACAGAGTATATTTTTTTGCTGCGACGGGGTTGCACTTAAGAGTATGAGGAGGATTCCTTTCGATTGACGTCCTGTTCTATATAAAACTATACCGTTTCCATTGAATGTATCACACCCTACCCTTATCTAGGATTATATAAGTTATCACATACGAATTCTCTAAGAGTCATCATGGATGCCTCGGATCATATGTATGTTTACATAACCCACCCCGAGTCGATGGATATCTAGGGGGAGGTTATATATATATATATATATATATATATATATATATATATATATATATATATATATATATATATATATATATATATATATATATATATATATATATATATACTTACGAAAAAAGAACTTTTATATTAATAAGAATGTGGACCAGGAGGCAGACGGAATGACGACGTTGACTGTAGCGAAGGTAAGTCAATTTCTACACATTCTGTGGCAGATTGAGAGTTAATATGAGTTTGCATTGTCGGAGTTGTGGATGCAATTGTTTGCTTAGGAACAATTATACATTTGTTTTGATGTAAAGAATTTTGTTTGATTCGCTCCATCTCTACTTCAAAAAGTATATTTTCAAGTTTGTTTATAGTTGTTGCACGAGTTTTTTCATCCAGTTTTTTTAATCTGCATGCAATAAACTCTGCAAAAACATCACACTCGTCTTTCTTGATTCTGTTCGCTTGAATGGATTTAAGCGAAGAATAAGCATCTTCCATCATTGTGTTTACTGTTGAAATTTCATTACCCCTTTTTCTCATCTTTTTACGTGGTGGCTCATTTTCGCTGGATTGGGATGGTACGACTTCTGCATTGAGAAAAAAATACAAATTAATACTCCTCAAAAGATAGCTTTTTTTCCAGTATGTAAATGATATATGGACCGTTTATTTTGAAAGTGGTGTAAGTCCATTTTTGAGAAAAATGAGCTATCACGTAATTCATGCTTAATTTAATGTAATTTTTTTATATATAACTAGTCCGTGTTTAATTTCTCAAAAAAATCCCATGTTTTGTACAACTTAAAATCGGTCGGTAAATGAAATTGCATAATCATCGATTATGAAAGTGGTGTAAGTCCAATTTACATAATAATAAAGTTAATTTGTACGTGTGGGACGAAACCATTGCTTCTAGGGGATCGCAAGAGGTGGCTTCATGCTGTTTGAAGCACTTAGAAAATGTAACGACCCAAAGCCATGTTATTGCCTACAGTGACATGTGTACTGGGCAAAATCGAAATTTACAAATGGCATTGATGTGGTTGAAGGTTGTCCAATCGGAAAACAGCATTGAGATAATTGACCACAAATTTTTACTCTCGGGGCATTCATACCTTCCGAACGATGCAGATTTTGGCATCATAGAAATGGCATTGAGAAAAATGAATTTTGTGTACACACCACAAGATTACTATAATGTAATAGCGCAATGTAGAAAACAGGATAAATTCATTTTATATGAAATGAAACGAAAGAATTTCATTTCAACAAAAAATCTCCAAAATGCAATTAAAAAACAGATAAAAAAAAATACTAATGGGGAACAGGTCAATTGGTTGCAAATATGTTGGTTGAGGTTCCTCAAAATTGCACCATATACCATTTTTTATAAAACAACGATGACGGACGCAGAATTTAAAATTATCAATTTATTACCTCTACGTCCTGGAAGACCGTTAAAATTTGAAAAAATTACCTATATATAGATAAAATATAAAGACATGAAGCAGCTACTACCCTATATACCTCTGGTGCATCATGCATATTTTGAAACACTACCACATGCAGAGAATAAGTAAATTCTTGTAATCAGTATCTTGTAATGACAATGTAATTGCCGTCTAAAATAAAATTTTATGTGTTGTTATGCGTATTTGTAAACAAAATTATATTAAAATGAAGTATATTTTAAGCGATATTTGATTTTCCAAAATTGAAATTAAACGATTTTTACAATTGTCTAATTTTGAAAGTG
>SEYY01009670.1:17500-24296 GCA_009176605.1 Armadillidium nasatum | reverse complement strand
GCGGCGGATAGCGCAAGAACAAGCAGAGTTAAACCAAGGTTTGTTAGATTTAGTAGAAGGGAAAGAATATGGAATGTACGCCTCCATGTCAGAGAGAATCACCTCGGTAATGCGTTCTGCACACTCCGAGGGACTCCTCCCACGGAAGCAATAATCATTCCACGGGAAATCGAAGAAGTGCGACCGCAAGTCCGACCAGCTTGCGGCACCGAAATGCCGAAAACGTTTCCTTTCAAAAGAAGGGGGTCTTTCCTGCGGAAGACTTGAAGAGAAAGAAGAAGATAAAGAGATAAGAAGGTGATCGGAGGAACCCAGAGGAGGAAAGAGCTTAACAGGATAAGGAGAAGGATTAGAAGTTAGGAAAAGGTCTAGAATGTTGGGTTTATCACCAAGACGATCAGGGATACGGGTAGGGAGTTGCACCAACTGCTCAAGGTCGTTTTGGATAGCGAAATGGAAGGCACGTTGACAAGCTGTATCATGAGAACTAGATGAAAGCCATTGGCGGTGGTGAACATTGAAATCACCTATATGATGATTTCAGAGAAAGGAGAAGAAGAGAGAATGTGCTCTATTTTGGAGTTTAAATAGTCGAAGAATTTAGGATAGTCAGTAGAATTAGGAGATAAATAAACAGAACAAATGAATTTAGTCGTAGAATGGCAAGAGAGCCTAAGCCATAAGGTGGAAAATTCGGAAGACTCCAAATAAGAGACACGAGAACAAAAACATCGTTGCGCACGTATGCACAACAACCGCCTTTGGCTGAAAATTGAGGATAGAGACAGTAGGAGGAAACAGAATAGGGTTTGCTATCAGAACGCTCAGACATCTGATTTTCGGTCAAGAATAAGAGGTGAGGTCTAGAAGAAGAGAGGTGATGTTCAACAAAGTGGAAATTAGAGTGCAGACCGCGAATTTTGCAGAAATTAATGAAAAAAATAGACCGTGCATCAGGACAAGCCGGCAGCTGTGTCCTGGTTGCACCAACCCCATTACCGGAGGCCACCAACTCCCAAGTGGTGATGAGGGGCTTTATTTGGAAGCCGCCCCCCGTGGCTTCTCCGAGGCTACTTTTCTCGAGGCCATCTTTTAGTTTTTTAAATTTTATTTTAAAGGGTGTCTGTGTTAATGTTCTGATTGTGAGAAGGAGAGTTTACTCCGATTTAGTAGAAGGTGAGCGCGAAATGGAACGAACCATTGGGCACCGGGATGAGATGGGAACACCCTTCGCATCCCACATACCCAATGGGGGGTAATCTCATCGCCTCGGGAACGCTACTTCCCTCCCCCTACCATATATATATATATATATATATATATATATATATATATATATATATATATATATATATATATATATATATATATATATATATATATATATATATATATATATATATATATATATATATATATATATATATATTATATATATATATATATTATTTCTCCTCTGGTGGGCAAAGGCCAGAGGCTACCAATGTTCCACCAGAGTTGGGAGGAAAGTCGGAAACATTGTCAAATTAAAGGCTGACATGACCTGATACACGGCGTTTAAAGGTGCCTAAGTCATAGGAAGTTGGGAAAATAGATGAAGGAAGTGTGTTCCAGACTTTGCCAGTAGAGTACATGTAAGATTGAGCATAGCGGTTAAGTCTGGGGCCAGAGAGTTGGACAGAGAGAGGATGAGACTGTGTAGAAAGACGAGTCGCACGAGCCCTTCTTAATGGAGGAGGTATGCGACGAGAAAGTTCAGAAGAGCAGTGTCCATTGTAATAGCGATAGCATAGAGAGTGACGCAACATTTCGACGGGCAGAAAGAGATTGGAGTGAATTAGTGAGAGCAGGGGAATTGATAAGGAAGAAAAGCTAAGTCACCACCTTTTCCAGGAGAGCTGTGTGTGTGGAACCACCCCAGATGTGTGACGCATACTCCATACAGGGGCGAACAACACCCCTATAGAGAGCAAGCAACTGGGGTGGCGTGAGGTAATTCTGAAGGCGCCTCAGAACACCCAACCTCTTAGAAGCTTGTTTAGAAAGAGAAGTAATGTGATCTTTCCAAGAAAGATCACGAGAAAAAGAAACACCGAGAATATTAAGGAGAGATGAAGGTTTGAGTTGCGTGTTTTCGAAGAAGATATCGTAGTTGTGTGGAAGATTGTGTCGAGTAGAGAGATGGAGGAATTGAGTTTTTGAGGCATTGAAAACGATCATGTTTTCTTTGCCCCAATTTGAAATGAGAGATAGATCAGAGGTTAGTTGCTCCAAGGCCACCCTCCTTGCCTCTATTAACTGTTGGTGGGAGGGGCGTCTTTCAAAATGAAAAGAGTAATGAAGGGTGGAGTCATCAGCATAGGAGTGGGTAGGAGATGAAGTAATAGAGAGGTCATTAATGAAAAGCAGAAAAAGTGTTGGGGATAGGACAGATCCTTGAGGAACACCACTATTAATAGATTTATAGGATGAACGGTGGCCGTCTACAACAGCTGCTATAGAACGACCGGAAAGGAAATCGGAGAGAAGGTCACAGAGAGAAGGATAGATTCTGAAAGAGGGAAGTTTGGAAATCAAAGCTTTGTGCCAGACTCTATCGAAAGCTTTCGATATATTCATCGCCACAGCAAAAGATTAACCGAAATGCTGAAGAGCGGAGGACCAAGAGTAAGAGAGAAGGGAAAGAAGATCACCAGTAGAGCGTTTCTTACGAAAGCCATACTGGCGATCTGAGATAAGATTAAAAGAATTGAGATGTTTCCAAATCTTCCTGTTAAGGATAGATTCGAAAACTTTAGAGAGAACGGAGGTTAAAGAAATAGGACGATAGTTAGAGGTTGAGAGGGGTCCTTCTTCTTCGGCACAGGCTGAATGAGCGCACGTTTCCAGCAAGAAGGGAAGGTTGAAGTAGAAAGACATAGACGAAATAGTTTATCAAGGCAGGGTGCAAGCTCGGAAGCACAAGTTTTGAGAACCACAGGAGGAATACCATCAGGACCGTACGCCTTCTTAGTGTTAAGCTCAGAGAGAGCAGAAGTGACGTCTTTAGAAGAAATTACAATTTTAGGCATAAATGAGTTGAGGGGGTTGAAGGAGTAGGAACAGCTCCGGAATCGTCTAAGGTTGAATTTAAGGCAAAAGTTTGAGGCAAAGAGTTCAGCTTTAGAGGAAGGCAAAACGGCAGTTGAACCGTCAAAAGATACTAGAGGAGGGAAAGAGGAAGAAGCAAAGTTAGAGTTGACATTTTTTGCAAAATGCCAGAAAGGGCGAGAGAAAGAGGAGCCAGAAAGATTATTGCATTTGCGACGGGGAAAAGAGTTTTAATATCTCGAAGAATAGATATTGCACGATTCCGGGATGAAATATAAGTTGCATGAGATTCTGGAGTTTGAAGACGATGGTAGTCCCTGAAGGCAGCATCCCTGCGGCGGATAGCACGAGAACAAGCAGAGTTAAACCAAGGTTTATTAGGTTTAGTAGAAGGGAAAGAATATGGAATGTACGCCTCCATGCCAGAGAGAATCACCTCGTTATGCGCTCTGCACACTCCGAGGGACCCCTCCCACGGAAACAGTAATCATTCCATGGAAAATCAGAAAAGTACGACCGCAAGTCAGGCTAGTTAGTGGCACCGAAATGCCAGAAACGTCTCCTCGCCGAGTTCGGGGGCCGTTCTTGCGGAAGACTTGAAGAGACAGGACAAGATACGGAGATAAGAAGATGATCGGATGAACCCAGAGGTGGAAAGAGTTTAACAGTATAAGGAGAAGGATTAGAAGTTAGAAAAAGGTCTAGAATGTTGGGTTCATCACCAAGACGGTCAGGGATACGGGTAGGGAGATGCACCAACTGCTCAAGGTTGTTCTGGATAGAAAATTGGAAGGCGAGTTCACCAGCTGGATCATGAGAACTAGATGAAAGCCATTGGCGGTGGTGAACATTGAAATCACCTAAAATGATGATTTCGGAGAAAGGAGAAGAAGAAAGAATGTGTTCTATTTTGGAGTTAAGATAGTCGAAGAATTTTGGATAGTCTGTAGAGTTAGGAGATAAGTAGACAGAACAAATAAATTTAGTTGTAGAGTTGCAAGAAAGTTTGAGCCATAAAGTTGAGAATTCAGAAGACTCCATATATATATATATATATATATATATATATATATATATATATATATATATATATATATATATATATATATATATATATATATATATATATATATATATATATATATATATATATATATATATATATATATATATATATATATATATATATATATATATATATATATATATATATATATATATATATATATATATATATATATATATATATATATATATATATATATATATATATATATATATATTATATATATATATATATATATATATATATATATATATATATATATATATATATATATATATATATATATAATTACCAACACATTGCGAGTGAGTGTTTGTAAGTTACTTGGGTTCTTTGGGCAATGACAATACCACTAGATATAGAATATAAATACACGTTGACTCTAGGAGGACCAAAGATAAAAGGAAGAGAAAATGCAGTATGAAATCTTTTATAGAGAGAAATATCAAGGCGTTTGTGTTACTCTTACGGGCTGAAGAATCTGTTGACTTGAAAGTAGATAGAAATGTCAGAGCCAGACAAGGGTTTTGAAGAATGAAAGGGACAGGTTATAGACGCCATGACAAAGGAATTTTGTGAAATATTTAAAATTTATTTGTGATAAAGTTGCGTATTTTATTTGGTTTAAAAATTGAAATGTTATAAAATTCCCCCTCTTATGATGAAGGTTTTATAGTGAACAAATTTTTTCAAATTTTGTAATGACCAAAGAAAAAGAATTTTCAAAATGTGAAACAAAGTCGACAGTAGAAATTGGAATTCAAAATGCAAAAGTGAATTCTAAAAAGTGAAAAATTAACCCAAATTTCTCAAAATAAAAGATCTTGGAAAATGTTAAAACAAAAATTGGAAAAAAAATGTTTGAAATTAAATTTGAAATTTAAAATTAAATTTAAATTGAGATTTAAATGGAAATTTGAAAATTAATATTTGCAACTTCAATGTGAGAAAAATAATTGTTAATGGTGATAAAATACAAAGAAGTGTTTGTGTTTTACCAAAACAAAAATTGAAATTGGAAAAAAAAATTTCAAAAAGAATTGTTAAAGATTCTGAAATGTAGGTTCAAATAAATAAAACATTAATTTTAAAAGTCAAATTTTGAGAAATATTTTGAACAATATGTAAAAACAAAAGAAGATTCGACAATTGTAAATTATCAAGTACAGGATTTCAATTTAGGCTTCTAAATTTGTGAAGCAATTTTACTGTTTGTTGAGATTTGAATACGAGATTCAAAATTTAAGGAAAAAAAAATCTCTAAAGGAAATAATTCAATGGTTAATTTGAAATGTTCAAAATATGAATGGAAAAAGCAGTTTGATAAACAAAATTATGTTGAAATATGTTGAAAATGGAAAATTTATAAGCTGGAAAATAGATTTAACAAATTTATAAATTACATCAGTAAGTAGGAAAAAAATGTGTTTAAGGACACAAATGTAAATAATGGAAGTTGTCATAATTAAAGAATTGCAGAAGTACAGTTAACAAGTAAATACAGTAAGTAAGTACAAGTAAGGTACAAGTACTAAATAGAACAGAAGTACTGAATTAGAAGAAAGTACTGTAACAACATGGAATAAATAGGTACACATCACATGTGACAAAAAAAACAATGTAGAAGTACTTTATGTGTATATTGGCAAATGTAAGTTGTGTGTGTATATATAAGGCCGGAGGATCACCAAATTCAACCGGAGTTGGGAAAAATCTATCCTGGTCGATGGTGGCCGACATGTCCAGATACACGGCGTTTGAAAGCATGCAAGTCAAAGGAAGTTGGGAAAATAGATAAAGGGAGTGTGTTCCAAAGTATACCAATAGAGTATATGTAAAATTGAGCATGGCGGTTAAGTCTGGTGTCAGAGTTGGACAGAGAAAGGATGAGACTGTGTAGAAAGGTGTGCGACTTAAGAGCTCAGAAGAGCTGTGTCCGTTGTAAGAGCGATAGTATAGAGAGGGTGACGCAATAATTCGACGGGCGAAAGAGATTGGAGATAGTTAGTAAGAAGAAATAGCGTTGATGAGACGAAAAGCCCTAGACTCTACCTTCTCAAGGAGAGCTGTATGAGTAGAACCACTCTAGATGTATGTGTGAGAAGCGTACTCCATTCATTACAGGGCGAACAACACCCCAATAAAGTGCAAGCAACAGGAATGGCTTGAAGCAATTCTGAAGGCGTCTCAGAACACCAACATATATATATATATATATATATATATATATATATATATATATATATATTATATATATATATATATATATATATATGAAGACCGGGGCCCCAGCCAACCCCGACCCTGGCTAAAAATCAGTGAAAACCGGGGTTTGCCAGCCGGGGTTAAAATGGCAAATTATACTTAAAGGGACAAAATTTTTTTTTAATTTCAGCCGATTCTGCTGAAATTTTCAGTGTATATAGAGTTTTTACCTGTAAGAAAAGTCCATTTCTAGCGTTTTTCCGAGTCTATTACGGTTAATTTTTTTTTTATTTTTTTTTATTTGGAAATTTGACCCATTTTCAAAAGAATGGCGGGGCCAAACCACGTTTTAAAATGAGCTGAAAGTTGGAATATTTATTTAAAATTCTATGGGCTACAAAAGCTTCTAAAAGACTTTTGTTCCTCGAGTTATAG
>SEYY01009670.1:0-12500 GCA_009176605.1 Armadillidium nasatum | reverse complement strand
ATTTTTTTTTTTTTAAATTTTGATGAAGTATCACAACTTTTTTAAATAGTTTTTTTTTTGAAAAATTTTAAGGAAGAAAATTAATTTGAAAATTAAATTTGAAAACAATCGGTAGATACTCTTAATTTCTTTACTGACAAGTTAAATTGAATTTATGAACACTGTTAATTCATATGAAGAAGGATCTCCACGTGGATTACAAGAGGGGGGGAAACCTCTCTTCACTTTTTCTAATGCTTTTTCTTCCTATGAATGGTTGAAGTCATTAATATAATATGTTCAGCCAATACCATTCTGTATATATATATATATATATATATATATATATATATATATATATATATATATATATATATATATATATATATATATATATATATATATATATATATATATATATGAAATGATGTGTTTCATTGTGCTCCAGAGCTAGTGTGTGTGTGTTTTTTCTGTTTTTTTAGTTTTAATTGTCTGTTTGTTTTAATTTTTATTTTAGTACTTAAAAGTTTTAATTATTATGGTTGTTGGGTTCTTCTAATACTGATATAGGTAGGAAGAAGACCAAATCATCCAGTATTCTTAACGATCTGGAGCAGTTGAATAGGAAACCCACACATTCCAGATCTTCCTAACCAATTCTTGAATACACTTGATTTATGCTTCAAAACTGCTACTCCTTGATATAAATGCAACATTTTCCCTCTTATCAGTAACTCTGACCACAATCTTATAAGTCTAAATTACAATGCTTTCTCTCCGCCAGCACCACCATTCCCTAAGTGCACTTTCTGGCACTTCAATCGGGCTAGTTGGGTGACAATGCGTTATTTTTTGCCAGCTATCATTGGAGTGAATCTTGCTTTGACTCGGGGTACGATTCAGTCTCTGCGGAAAAGGTAGGGGATGTTATCGTCGATGGGAAGATCAGGTTCATTCCATCTTCAACTAAATCTTCTTTTCCTCAAAATCCATGGTTTGATGGCAATTGTTCTCTTATCCTTCGTAATAGAGAAAATGCTCATCGTGAATGAAAAAACTCTCACAGCTCGGAATCCTTGCAGAGATGTTCTTCGGCGAACTAAGCGTACTCTCACTAAAAGGAAGTGAGCTGATCTCCATGGTTCTCCTACTGATAAAAATTTATGTCCTCTTGTCAAAATTTCTCTAATAACTTCTATAAACCTGCCTTTCCTCTTCTTATTCGCCCTGATGGTTCTGTAGCTAATACTCCCTCTGAAAAAGCTAATCTCACCGACATTTTTTCATCTAATTCCACCATGCACGATTCTTGCATCCCTCCTCCTAATCCTTCTCCTCTCAGGCTTCTCATGTCTCTACCTATAATTACTTATGATCGGGTGCATGGGATACTGAAATCTATGAACGTCAATAAGACCAGTGGCCAGGGTGGTATTCCCCCTTGCTTTCTGAGAAAGTGTTCTTCCGAGTTAACACCTGTCCTCGTTCAGTTCCACTCTCTATTCTTTAATACTAATACTTTTCCTCAGTGCTGGAAGCATGCTTATGTTCAATTGACCCCAAAAAAAGGTAGCCGCTGTCCCTTCTAACTATCGACCTATAGCTTACTTGTGTCCTGTCTAAAATTTTGAAACTCTCCTCAACTCTCATTTTATGGACCATCTGGAGTCTCATTCTCTTCTCACAGATCATCAGTATGGCTTTCGAAGCTCGATGTCAATTGGTGTCATACTTTCTATCTCCCTGATTTATGGTCTTTTGCCCTTAGGGGCTTCAGGGAGTCTTGTGTGGTGGCCCTTGACATATCCAAGGCTTTTGACCATGTATGACATATATCGCTGCTCTCTAAGCTCCCTTCCTTTGGGTTAATCCTTCTCATTGTTTTCTCTTGTCTAGTTTTCTTTCAGATCGTACCATTTCGGTACTTGTAGATGGAGCGACCTCTTCCTCATTTCCTGTCAATTGTGGTGTTCCTCAGAGTTCTATTTTATCTCCAACTTTATTTTTTTTCATTAACGACCTTCTCAACTGCACTTCTTACTCTGTTCACTTTTATGCTGATGACTAAACTCTCCATTCTTCTACTCATATCAAATATGCTCTCTCCTTTGCTTCTAGAGTTTCTTCTCGTCTTCAACTTTCCGATTCTATTTTTGCTGACCTGATTGGGATTTCTTGGTAGGGTCATAGCAGCCCTGTGAAATTCAACTCTTTAAAAACTAAACTTCTTCCCATCTCCCTCTCCAAAACACCTCCCAACTTTCCTATATTCTTCGATGGCTCTCCCGTCTCACCTGTAAATAACAAAAACATTCTTGGTCTTAACGTAAACAATAAATTGTCTTGGAAACCACATATCACAATGGTTGCTAAGACGACCTCTTAGAAGCTGAGAATATTGTTCAGGTTGAGAGAATTTTTCTCTTCTGAGCACTTACTCCATTTACAATAAGGGTCTTATCCGCCCTTGTATGGAGTACTGTTCTCACGTTTGGAGATCCTGTTCCTCCTCTCTTCTGGATAGGGTTGAGTTTAAGGTTTAAAAGATTAATTAATTGTCCTCTACTTTCAATCTCTTTTGACCCTTTACAATAGTAGGTGCTCGAGGGAATTGGCTTTTCGCATTCCACCACCATTGCGTCGCCCTCGTTGCACAAGGGGTGACCTGCTATGGCACGAATTTTGTGCGGATGCTGGAAACCCCAGACCATGCCCGTTGTGATGACTCCTTCTTTCCAGCTACATTTGTTCTGTGGAACTCCCTACCATCATAAATTTTTCCTCCTGTATTAAATCTTCCTCTCTTCAAGGCTTCCGTCTGCGCCCACCTGAGAGGTGTGTCGTCATTTTTAAGCTAAGTATTGTTTTAACTTTTATTAGAGTTTTTCCGTTTTACCGTTTTAAATTTGGTAATTATTTTCTGTTCAAAGTTTTAATTAAAATTGCTCCAGTTTTAATTTACCTCGTTATTTATTTTAATAGTATTTAGTTTTAAATTTTGATATTAATTTTAATAGCTTTAATATTTTTAATATTAATAAGTCTTAATGTTAGTTTACTGTGCGTGCAAACGTCGTGTGCTTGCTGTGCGTGTGTGCGTGCGTGAGAGCTCCTGTGTGTGTCTCTTTGAAAGTCTAAATTGAGAGATCATGGGGTTGGGCATAAGTGGGGGCTTTCTATTATCTTTGCCAACGTCCGTGGCCTCCGAGCTAATCTCAAATCCGTGGAGCACCACCTTTCTAACTTTCGTCCTAACCTTTTGCTTCTGTCTGAGACCATCTGGACAGGCATTCTTTCACTAACAAACTTAACTCTAACTACAACTTTTTTCACAATTTCTTGACTAATTGGTTGAGTCTGTGCCTATATTAAAATTAACATTCCTTGTGATACGTCTCGTAAATCTTGAATCTTCTAATTTCGATGCATTAATGGCTTAAAATCTGTTCCTACTACTACAATTATCACGTGTTTCTGCTACTGCTTCCCTAATGGAACAGATTTTCCAGATCTTTTTAAATATCTTACTACTTCTCGCGAGACTTCCTTCTTCTCATTCAAATGCTGAAGTCCTCTATTTAAGGCATTTCAACGTACACCACACTGAGTGGTTGGGTTCCTCTTATACTGATACAAGTGGGAATGTTGCCAAGTCATTCAGCATTCTCAACGATCTGTAGTATTTGATTAGGAAACCCATACACATTACAGATCGTCCTAAGTTCTTGAACACATTTGATTTATTCTTCACAACTACTTCTAAATATAAATACATAATTTTCCTTCCAATTGGTAACTCATACCATAATCTTATAGCTCTTAGTTATAATGCATTCTCTCCAATAGCTTCACCATGCACTAAAGGTACTTTCTGGCACTTCAATCGGACTAACAGGTGGACAATGTGTCTCTTCTTTGCAAACTACCATTGGAGTGAATCCTGGTTTTGCCAGGCGGACGCATCGATCTCTGCTTTAAAGGTAGGGGCCGTAATCGTCTATGGGATGAGAAGGTTCATTCCATCTTCAACTAAATCTTTTTCTCCTCATAATCCATGGTTCGATGTCAATTGTTCTCTTGATTTTCGGAAGAGAGACAATACTCATCGTGAATGGAAAAACTCTCCTTCTTCAATCACTCTTGCCAATTTTCTTTCAGCTCGGAATCGTTGAAGGGATGCCCTTTGGCGGACTAAGCGTACTCTCACTAAAAGGAAGCATGCTTTCCTCCATGGTTCTCATACGGATAAAATTTCTGAATTCTTGCCAAAAATATTTCTAATAACTTCTGTAAATCTGCCTTTCCTCTTTTTATTCACTCTAATGGTTCTGTAACTAATACTCCCTCTGAAAAAGCTGATCTCTTCAGCTTTCTTTTTTCATCTAATTCCATCCTGCTAGATTCTGGCACCACTCCTCCTCTCAGCTGTCCCATGTTTTTACCTATAATTACTAATGATCGGGTGTATGAATCCTGAAATCAATGAACGTCAAGAATGCCAGTGGCCTGGATGGCATTCCTTCTTGTGTTCTGAGTTGACACATATCCTCGTTTAGCTCTACCCTCTATGCCTTAATACTAATATTTTTCCTCAGTGTTGGAAGCGCGCATATGTTCAGCCGATTGCGAAAAAAGGTAGCAGCTCTGATCCTTCCAACTATCGACCTATAGCTCTCACTTGTGCTCTGTCTAAATTTTTGTAACTCTCCTCAATTCTCATTTCTTGGATCATTTGTAGTCTTATTCTCTTCTCTCAGATCATCAGTATGGCTTTCGACGCTCGATGTGAACTGGTGACATACTATCTATCTCATTGATTAATGATTTTCTACCCTTAGGGACTTCGGGGAGTCTTGATTTGACCGGGTATGGCATGCGTCAATGCTTTCTAAGTTTCCTTCCTTTGGTTCCCTCCTTCTCTTTGCTTTCTCTTGTCTAGTTTTCTCTCAGATCGTTCCGTAGATTGAGTGACTTCTTCCTCATTTCCTATCGATTGTAGTGTTCCTCAGGGTTCTGTTTATCTCCAACTTTATTCTTAATTTTCATTAAAGATCTTCTCAACTGCATTTCTAACTCTGTTCACTTTTATGCTGATGACTTAACTATCCATTCTTCTGCACAATTCAAATCTGCTACCTCTTTTGCTTCTAGAGTTGTTTCTCCTCTTCAACTTTCCGATTTTACTCTTGCATATCTGGATGGGATTTCCCAGTTGAGTAAACGCAACCTTGTGAAATTCAACTCTTTGAAAACTGCAACGTGACGTAGAAGTGCACTATCTCTTCTCTATAGGTACTACATTAGCAGGTGTTAGGGAAAATTGGCCTCTTGCATTCAACCTCCATTGCGTCGCCCTCTTTGCACAAGGGGTTGCTTGCTTTCGGACGAATTTTGTGTGTATGATGCAAACTCCGAGATTTTCCCGTTGTGGTACCTCCTCCTTTCCAACAACCACTGTTCTGTGGAACTCTCTACCATAATCTATTTTTCATCTTGCATTTAATCTTCCTGTCTTCAAGGCTTCCGTCTGGGCTCACCTGAGAGATGTTTGATAGGTTCGGGTTCTGGAAGAGTTTTTTCCTTTTTTCCTTTTGCATATGCTCCTCCTTGATAAGTGTTCTGCTAGTGAATGGTAGTGAACTGAAAGCATATATATATATATATATATATATATATATATATATATATATATATATATATATATATATATATATATATATATATATATATATATATATATATATATATATATATATATATATTTTTTTTTTTTTTATATATTATTATATATATATATATATATATATATATATATATATATATATATATATATATATATATATATATATATATATATATATATATATATATATATATATATATATATATATATATATATATATATATATATATATATATATGTGTGTGTGTGTGTGTGTGTGCGTGAAATAATGGAACCATGTTTCTTCGCACATGATGATTGATTTTAGAAATGCGTCTCCCTCAGACTGATTGTGTGTATATATGTATGTATATATGTGTATAATGTGTGAATGTTTATATTTGAATAAATGAATGCGTTTACTTTAAATTATCGAAAATTTAAATTATTAAATTGACGTATTAATTGTTTCGACCATTGTTTGCCTTTATTTCTTTTTCTATTCATTCTTGAAGTGGCTTAATCTATCTCTTTATATATTAATGTAGGATAAAACGCTATAAATATTTGCTTTCAATCAATATAATTATACAAGATATTACTTCTATGATTGATTGGTCAACAAAATGAATTTAATCCTGTGTCAGTTTTTTTCTGTTCCATTTTCATTAGTTCGAATCTAAGTGAGAGAAAAAGAGAAAGTGTTTCTGCACCTCATTTTCACTAATTTTTTTAAAAAAATGACAGAAATGAGCCTTAATATGCTGAACTTTATAATTTTCTTTTTTTGCTTACTTGGATTAAGTAATTTTGATGTCTTTATTGGTAAATCAAATAAATTGTCTCTTTCATATCTTACTTCTATTACAATTTGGTTTTTGTCTTAGTAATTTCAGCATATCTTCTGCGCTTTTTACTTACTCCCTATTCTCTTCAAAATCGCGTTCTAGAAGTCACAGATCTCTCATTTCAATCCATTTTGCATTTAGCAGAACTAATTCTAGAATTAACAGGATTGGTTTTTTGCTTTATTTTAATAATACACTCAAGATGTAAGAGAATACCTATTTTCTCAATTTTCAGAAATATACAAAAATGTTTTGCAATGACAACACACGGTAAAATAAAAAGAAAATTAGTAATTCCTTTGCTATGTCTTGTAGGATTCGTACTTGGTTCACTGTCATTCTATATTACATCGTTTGATCTCATTCAAGAAATATCATTCTATGCAATTGTAAATGTTATCTTCAGTTTCCATGGGAACTTCTTTATTATTGCCTTGGCGATTGCGTATTTTATTTGTGTTCACTATCTTTATCTTGTTTTCGAAAATATAAATGACGAAGCTATTAAGATAGGGAAAAGCAGAAAAAATGAATTAAAACAAAGAGATTTAATAAATATGGAACGGAAGCAAAGCCGTTGTTCTTGCTTACAAAGGAAAGGATATATTCTCTGGCGATTTGGAAAGAAGATTTTCTTAGTGAAGAAAACCACCGAAAAAGTATTCAAATATCTATCTTCTTACGTAGCTTTCTTCTTCATTTTCAATGCCGTTTATTTCATTAACTTTATTACTATGAGTATAATGAAAAAAGAAGAAGGAATAATAACTGTTGCTGCCAGTGAGCTTGTGAGCTTGTTTTTTGTGCTCACATCTATTTTCGTCTGCGATATATTAAAAACAAAGGTTTGTGTATATATATTATATATATATATATATATATATATATATATATATATATATATATATATATATATATATATATATATATATATATATATATATATATATATATATATATATATATATATATATATATATAGTATGGGACTCTATCGATGGGTAGAACAATTAGAACGGCATTTGAGGAAGCTGTACCCGCTACATCCTCTCATACTCTTTCATGAGGCTTTTTGAAAGGAATTAGAAAGGAACTTGCCCTCAAGCTCTTTCCTGAGGCCTTTTTGATGGGTTTTAGAATGGAATTCCACAGAAACGATTCACCTGGGATTCGAACCAGAGCCACTGCAACATTCGGATCCGTTTATGGATTTTTCCAGGTTCCTGATGGATTCCTGTAAGCTCTTTCGGAACACGGAGGTTCCTCAAGAGCGGGAACGGAGTCCCCCTCATAGAATGGTTTCAGAACTCGGAGGTTCCTGAAGAGGGGGAACGTAGTCCCCCTAGTAGAAGGGGCCGGAGCTTGGAGGTTCCTCGAGAAGGTGTGTGTCTTGGATTTTCTGAAAACATGGTTTTCATCTCCGTAGATTTTCTCTCATATACTCTTTACATCGATTTTCGTCAAAAAACCAATCTTCAAATTTTGACGAAAGTAGGTTCGAACGATCAACCTCCGGAATGGTTTTCCATGAGGTTAGCTACTAGACCACGAGATATTCGTAATTTAAAAGTAAAGATATCCTTTTAAGTCATGTACAGTCGTCAACAGAAGTTCGTTCCTATTAAGCTGGAAATAAATATTTATATAAAATGGGGATCATTTCAGGTTCAGCCAATCACAGTTCAATTAAGCCCCGCTCAATGTTTTTATTTTTTTTTAATTCAAAATAGAGCTTTAATGAAATGATTTTCATTTTATATAAATATTTACTTCCAGCCTAATAGGAACGAACTTCTGTTGACGACTGTACATCGATTTTACAAATTTCTAAACTTCCTTTTTACCAACATTTATTTATTCCATTTTATTCCACTTTACATTCTTTGCATTTACATTTTATTTCACTATACGTATATTATTATTTCATATTAATTAATATATTCTAAACTAATACCCGTTTTCTTTACAAAGTTATAACTGAAATAATTCGTAATTTTCCTCTTCTATTCATATTTTCATAATTTTTTAACGCAATACATTAAAGTACATGATACAATACCCAAATAATCTCATGAACACCATGTACATCAATTTTACAAATTTTTAAATTTCTATTTTGACCGACATTTATTTATTCCCTTTTAAAACATAGCATTCTTTGCATTTACATTTTATTTCACAATACACATATTATTATTCCATATTATTTAATATATGCTAAACTAACATCCGTTTTCTTCACAAAGCGGTAAGTAAAATAATTTATTTTCCTTTTTTACCATGATTTTCTTAATTTTTTTAATGTAATACATGAAAGTATATTCATACATATACATACAATATCAAAACATCATGCACACATACACAAACACATAAACTCAATTACATATATATATATACATATATGAACTCACACTCACATACACATTCTCAGATACATATACAATCACATACACAGACATATACTCTCAAATACATACATATACACATACATTCGCTCACACTTATGTACGAATATCCAAATACATATATAATTATACATTCCTTCAATCATTTACACACACACACACACGCAAACAAAAACATATATCCAGCCACTCAATATATTTTTCAGGTTGCTAACCTTAGCCATTTTTCTTAACATACTTTTCTACCTTTTCAAGATTCCTACCTTTTTCCATTTTAATATCGCCATACCTTTACTTTTGTATATCCCAACTTCATCATCTTCGCCGTACTCAAACCTTATTCGTTTTAAGATCCCCATACAATCACTTTAGATCTTCTCAGCCTTTGTATTTTTACATATCCAGACCCTCAGTTGCTCTTTTCTCCGTTTTAAGTTTCAACCCTTCACTTTTCATTCATTCATGATTTACAATCATTCATTATAAACATCCGCTAACTTATCTGAAACTATATTTCAGTAATAATGTAGTTTTATTCTATGACATCATAAACATAACTGCTACTTTATTTCATAAAAAAAACATTATAAACATGTGATAATATGTTTCATACTTGTGGCGTTGATTTAAGAAGTTAATGTAGCAACTCATTGCTTTTTCTACTAAGTAACTCATTGTTTAAATAACAATTCATCTGTAATCTTTATTCTTTTAATGTTTCATTTGAAAATTTATTATTTTTCTTTTTTATTTTATGTATTTAATTTTTTTACTTTAAGTATTTTGTTTATTTAAATTTTTATTTTTAATTTTTTTTATTTTTTTTAAAAATATTTTTTTTTTTTTTTTTTTTTCTTTTATTTTTTATTTTTTATTTTTATTTTTTTTTTTTTTTTCTTTTTTATATTTTAAATAAAATATTTTTTTTATATTTTTATTTTTTCTTTTTTTCTTTTTTTCTTTCTTCTTTTTTCTTTTCTTTTTCTTTTTATTGTTTTATATTATATATATATATATATATTTATATATATATATATATATATATATATATATATATATATATATATATATATATATATATATATATATATATATATATATATATATATATATATATATATATATATATATATATATGGTGAAAGGGGTTTGATAGACTATATATGTATTAGGAAGAAGATAAGGGATAAATTATTAGACGTGAATGTGCTTAGGGGATCCGCTAGAGGAATTTCGGATCATTTTCTGGTGTTAGCCAAAATTAGAGTGAAAGGGGTATGGAGAAAGATTGGATGTTCGGGAAGGGGAAGTAGAGATTGTGAGAGTGGAAAGACTGGAGGAAAGGGAAGTAGGGGAACATTTTAAAAGAGAGTTAAATATAGGTTGGGAAGAGGTAAGAGGAAGAGTCTTAGGGATGTGTGGAGGAGGAGTGGGGGAGGTTTAAGGGGGTATTGGTAGAAAGTGCGAGGAATGTATGTGGGTTGAGGAGGGTGGGAGGAAAGTGTAAAAGGGAAGTGAATATAGTAGTTTAGAGGATTGAGAATCATATAAGGTAAAGAAGAATATAGCCAAAGGGGAGGTAAGGAGGGCGAAAGAAAGAGCAGATGAGAAATGGGGTAATAAGATAGTTGAGAGTTTTAGAGAAAGGAGTAAGATGTTTTGGAAGGAGGTGAATAAGGTTAGGAATAAGAGGAAGGTATTGAGAGATGGAGTAAAAGGGTTAGATGGAGAAATAAGACAGATGGAAAGTGAAGTTAGAGCTAGATGGGTAGAGTATTTTTGTAAGCTCTTGAATGTGAATGAGGTAAGGAGGGAAGTTGAGGTGCTAGAGAGAGAAAGGGGTAGATTGATCCAGGAGGTTGATGGTGGCATTTCGATAGAAGAAATAGGTAAAGCTCTGAGGAAAGTGAAGAGGGGTAAAGCGACAGGTTTAGATGGGATAAGTAGAGAAGATGTTAGTGGAAGGGGGGGGGTAAGTGTAGTAAATTGGTTAGTGAGGTTATTTAATTTATGTTGGGTAATGGGGAAGGTGCCTTAAGATTGGCAAGATGCCTGTATAGTTTCTTTATTTAAGGGAAAGGGGGATAAATTTGAGTGTGGGAGCTATAGGGGTATAAGTTTGCTTAGTATAGTGGGTAAAGTGTATGGTAGAATATTATTGAATAAGATAAGGGATTAAATGAAATGATATGTGAAGAACAAGGAGGTCTTAGAGAAGGAAGAGAGTGTATGGATCAGGTTTTTACTTTAAGAATGATTGAAGAAAAAAAGAGAAAAAGGGAAGGATGTGTGTATGTGTTTTATGGACTTATAGAAAACATATGATAGGGTGGATAGGAATAAACTGTGGGAGGTTTTGAGGAAGTATGAAATTGAGGAGAAAGTAAATGAGGGCATTAAATCGCTTTACAGGAATAGTAGAGCGTGTGTGAAAATAAATAGAATGGAAACGGCTTTTTTTTAGGTGAATAATGGATTGAGACAGGGTTGTGTTATGTCTCCGGGTTTATTTAATTTATTTATAGATAAAGTGGTGAGGATGATGTAAAGAGAGGGTAAAGGGGTGAGATTGAGGGATCAACAAGATATATGGAATGTGAATGTGTTATTATATGCGGATGATGTTGTCCTTTTGTCTGAGTCACAAGGGGGTTTGAAAGTTTTGGTGGATGAGCTTGTAAAATGTTGTAATGAGTTAGGCTTACGAGTGAACGCAGGAAAGAGTAAAGTGTTATGGATGAAAAATGGGGAGAGTGTACTCGTAGATAGGGTCGTAGGTGGGGGAATGAATTGCTAATTAAGGTGGGGAGGGAGAGATTGGAATGGGTTAATTCTTTTAAATATCTGGGTGTGAATTTTGAGGGGGGTGATGTTTGTGAGGGAGATGAAGTAGGGTATAGAATAAGAGAAGGGGAGAAGGTGTTGGGAGGCTTGAGGGATATTTGGAAGAGAGGAAGGTTGACAAGAGAAGTGAAGAAGAAAATGTTTGAGGGATGCTGTGTTCCGGTTGTTGTGTATGGGAGCGCAGTGTGGTGGTTAAATGCGAGAAAAAAGAAAAAGGTAGAGGTTTTCAAAATGAAAGGTCTGAGAGCGGTATGTGGTATAAGTAGAAGGGATAGAGTTAGGAATGTAAGAATAAAGGAGCAATGTGCTTGGGGAAAAGGTATGGTTGAGAGAGCTGAGAAGAACATGCTGAGGTGGTTTGGGCATGTTTGTAGGATGAATTATGGGAGATTAGCTAAAAAGGTGTTTATATCGGAAGTTGAAGGTGTAAGAGGTAGGGGAGACCTAGGGGAGGTTGGGTAAGTGGGGTCAAGGAGTTATTGAGGGATAAGAGGTTGGGATGGGAGGAGGGTTTGCGGTTGACGGAGGACAGGAATGAATGGAAAAGACTGGTGAGGGGATGAATGCTGTTAAGTTGTGACTTGTGGTAGTCAAAACCCCACGTTTGTGGGAAAATTTGTGAGAATAAAAAAAAGAAAAGTTTGTGGTATGAAAATTTGTAGACCGACAAAAAAACAACATAATTATATATATATATATATATATATATATATATATATATATATATATATATATATATATATATATATATATATATAT